>JAECWU010000182.1:0-104188 GCA_018150985.1 Chymomyza costata
ATATTTAACTATATAATTCGTTGCTATGTTTTAAAAGGCATCGATAGCTTAATGCCATATGGTGTTACCAAACAATTACGTGAACAGGGGTGGTTTGCTTGTAAAACTGCTTTATAAAAATCGAATACACAATTTTAACTGAAACACAGTAATCTATGAAAAATAAGTATTCCCTTCAAATTTGTTTCAAAATGTGTTAAGCTGAGAAAAATTATTTTTTAGTTCATTCTCTGCTGGAAGCTCGAAGTGAAAACATCGTTTGGCTCTAAATAAAATAAATTTTATTTTCCATTTCCTTATACAGGCTAATGTAAGTAAAAAAAAGTGTACATACAAAATTTTAAATAATCAAAATACATTATACGCATCCATAAGAAAATGTGTGCATCTGAGCAAGAGAAAACATCCCTTTGCTACTGTAGCGAGAGCGAGAAAGCATACGGGTGGGCAAAAACAATTTTTTTTATCTGTCTTGCTGTGCATTTTGTATGTTTTTTTGAAGTAAAACTTTTTAGGTGGCATTATGCATTTTTGGGCATTGTTGGGCATTGCGTATTTTTGGGCATGAATCAATGCGTGAATGAATAATGCGTGAACGAATGAATTTGAATTTCTATGGGAGTAACTTTGATATTTAGTTAAACGAAAAAAACGTTAGCTGCTTTTGGTTTTCTCTTTCGCACTGCGACGTTGACGTTGTGTTGGTGGTCATGAGTCATGGCTTCGCTTCTTGTTGAGAGAGCCAACTGTGGTCATGGTAAAGAGAAGGGAGTAAAGCGGCCGCGGCTGGTCAGCTAAAGCACGCAGCACATGTGTATGTGTGTAAACGAAAGAATTGTTTTTGTATGCATTGCGTGAACACAACACAGCGACATACATACATACAAGTGCCAGTGCTTGCCATTAGCTTGTGTGCCAGCTCGTATTTTTGCTTGCTTCCCTCTCTCTCACTTTTTGTTACTCTCACAGCAATGCCGTGGCCTTGGTGTTGTTTAGTGGTTGGCTACAAAATAAGATCGCGCTGCGCAAAGAACGATTTTGAAGTAGGCGCGGGGAAGGTGAGAGTTGCACGAACAACAAAGTCAAGCAGCTTTGCACGACATTTACATTGTCTAATTCTCTCTCTATTTCTTTTTATGCTGACACCGACAAGTGCAGACGCGTTTTTGTTATCAAGGTGTTGTGCATAATATAAAATAAATGCGGGACCAAGGCAAAGAAAGTTTCAACGAGGAAGATTCAGTCAAAAGAAAATTAGGTAATTACTCTTTTAATGGATTTCGAAATGGAAGCAATATATGAATATATAAAAAGTGAGTGAAATTAATTAATTCATTTCAATAAAAACACAAACTTAGGCGACGCCAGTCATGAAACACAAGTCCCAGTGTGCATGCATTAGCTTGTGTGCCAGCTCGTTTTTTTGCTTGCTTCCCTCTCTCTCACTTTTTGTTACTCTCACAGCAATGCCGTGGCCTTGGTGTTGTTTGGTGGTTGGCTACAAAATAAGATTGCGCTGCGCTAAGAACGATGTAGAAGTTGGCGCGGGGGAGGTGAGAGTTGCACGAACAACGAAGCCAAGCAGCATTGCACGACAGTTACATTGTCTAATTCTTTTCTTTCTCTATTTCTTTTTGTGCTGCTTTCTTACGCGCTCAGCGTACAGGAATTACTATTGATTTAGTTCTATTCGCACTACTTATAGTACAGTAAAAATAGGTTTTGACCCGGAAAAAATTGCACACTGGAATTTCTCTTGCTTAATGTATTAAGGACCATCCAAAAAGTCTAAAACCAATTTGGAGACCTCCTCCCCCGTAGAGTTTTCCGTTATTTTGATATATGTTTGAGCCCATTTATCTCGAAATCTATAAGCCGTACATAAAAATTTCCAAGGCAGAAAAAGTTTAAAATTGAATTTAAAAATTTTTTTATATTGGGAGGTATACCCAAAAGTTCACATTTTAGGCGTCAGAGGGGGCCCAATCCCATTGGATTGGAGTTTACACGTACACGTGTTTTGTACACAAAACACATGCATGTGTGCGTGATTTTTGTACTGAACTACTCTCAGCAAATTCTCTGGCGTTGCTATGCTCTTGTTGCAAAGCATGGTAGAATTATACAGGTAAGCTATTCACTGCACTGAAACCTTATTTTTAGTCTGAGCGAAAAAGTGAGAGAGTGAAACCACCCCCATTGCTGTTGTTGTGCGTAGGCAAGCATATTTAAAATTTTATTTTGTGCTGATGGTTGCAACTAGAGTGGCTTATTTTTTACCACTGCACAAAATTACGGTAAATGCTGAAAAACTATGCGCAGAAACAACCTTTCTCGTGTAAAATATCAACGAAACTAAAATAAGGTTTGAATTGCGAAAATTTTTCGGGAATAGCTTACCTTGTTTATTCTACCATGGTTGCAAAGCAACAGACACGAAGTTGCTTGTGCATGACTTCGGCTCTTGCTTAGAGCGCGTGCTTGCTCTCACAATGCTAAAGCACTCCAGCATTAGTATGCCGTGGCTTTGGTGCTGTGTGGCAAAAAACACAAAATCAGTTTCAAGGTATATTTACTACAGGTAGCATACTCCCGCCGAAGGCTCTAACAAATATTACCAATTTTTAGGTTCGTTGCGACTGCACGTGAGGAGGGTTGTTTACTCGCATCGGGTGCGAGCAACAGATACAATTTTTGTTTGTTTCCTTGAATCAGTTTATGTTTAATTTGCTACAAGCTAAGATCGCGCTACGCAAATTATTGATTTTAAAAAGGAACAAATGATCAAAGAGGAATGGAAAAATGAGCGGCGCGATCTAAGCTTGTAGCCAACTAAACATAGACTGATTTTGTGTTTTCTGCCAAACCATGGTATAACTATACAGGTAGTCTATTCCGGCTCACCGAATTCTTATTTTTTGTGAGAGCGAAAAACAGCGAAAAAGCGAAAAGAAAACCACCCTCGTTGCTGTTGTTGTGCATAAGCAAACAAACAAAGGTACATACATACTTTTGCATAAAAAATGTTTTTTTGTTGCTGATGCTTGCAACACCAAATTAACCGCTGCACAAAATAACTGCATATGCTTAAAAACTATGCGCAGACACAACCTTCCTCATGAAAATTCGCAACGAAACTAAAATTAAGAATTTACGTGAGTGAACTTAGGGAATAGACTATCTGTATAATTCTACCATGTGCCAAACAGGCACCAAAGCCAAAAAGCAAGCACGCTCTCTAAGCAAGAGCCGAAGTCATGCACAAGCAACTTCGTATCTGTTGCTTTGCGACGTCAGCGTCGAAACACGTCACAGCGGCAGAAAATGATCAATACAAGCGCAAAAAAAAAAAGCATATGTATATTTCGCCGACCACTGCTTTAAAGTCATCCCGTACCTTGAAAAGAAAGAATTGTTTTTGTATGCATTGCGTGAATACAACACAGCGACATACATACATACAAGTGCCAGTGTTTGCCATTAGCTTGTGTGCCAGCTCGTATTTTTATTTGCTTCTCTCTCCTCTCTCACTTTTTGTTACTCTCACGGCAATGCCGTGCCTTGGTGCGTTTGTTTTGATTTTCTTTTTCGCATTGATGAATTGACGCTGACGTTGTGTTGGTGTTCATGACTTCCCCAGCGGCGAAAAACCTCTATACGTAATCAATTACGCTTGCATTACTTTGTCGACAGTAATGCTCCAAAATCGCGTACAACCTGGCATACTTTGCCATGGGCATGGCCGCTTTGTACGGGCTGTGTCCATAATTTGCATTACACGTAAACCAAATTGTATACCAGAGCCGAACAGCCTTCGGCTCTCTTACACTTGGTTTACTTTTCAATATACTGCTAAATATGTTAGTAATGCACTTTGTTTACGATTAAATATACTGCTTTTAAAATGGTATATGGGTTGGTAATGTACTTGGTTTACTTTTCAATATACAAATGTAAGAGTAGTATACACATTTGTAATGCACGTACATTACCGCCCATATGAACGAGTAATAAAATAGTAATACAGTAAATTTTATTTTAGTTTAAGGCTAGTAGGCAGTAGAGTAAAACCGCCTGAAGGAAAAAGAAACTTCATATAAAAATCGCTGTCAACATTCTTAGCGTTCTTTGTATATGAAGTTTTTTTTTCTTTCAGTTGGTTTTATACTACTGCCTCTTAGCCTTTACTTATTTTATTAATTTTTAATTTTACAATTGTTTTGACATTTGTACATTATTATTATTATTTTCTTTTAACTTCTCATAAAATTTCCTTTTTGCAATTCGCCCTTTATGGGTTCTAAACGCCTGGCGAATCAATGTTATGTACTGGCGGTGATTGAATCCGTCACATTTTAAACTATTTGTAAAAAATAAATGTATGTATATGTATATATATGTATATATGTATGTATATGCATGTTATTACGTACGAATTATACGTTTTATTATTAATGTTACTTACTATTAACTCTTCTTATTGTATTGAAAATTTAATAACTTAAGAACACCCGCGTAGGTCCGTAGCTCACTGGAAATGAAAAGCAAGTGACACGACGCTCTAACAAACAAATCAAGTGTTTTTTTTTGCAAAAAAAATTAATAAGCAACAGAAAAAATACGGCTTGACAGAAGAAGTGCCGAAAAATGCTTGTTAGGATGCAAACAAAATAACAAAATTTTGTGTTGCTAGGGGCAGTGCGACTTGCTATTTGTGCATTACTTTTTCCGCAGTTGTAATGCAGATTTTCGGCAGACCACATTCGGCACCGCTTCACTTGCTTGATGAGGGGGGAGGCAACAAAGAGAAGGTAAGACGGACTCGTCTTTTCTATTTGCCTCCGCTTACAATCTCTCAAACGAAAAGCAGCGCTTGTAATCAACTACGTTTTCTGCGGAGGTAATGCAGTATTTCGGCAGACCACATTCAGCTCTGCGCCGCTGGGTTCGGCTCTTGTTGAGAGAGCCAACTGTGGACATGGAAAGAGAAGGGAGTAAAGCGGCCGCGGCTGGTCAGCTAAAGCACGCAGCACATGTGTATGTGTGTAAATGAAAGAATTGTGTTTGTATGCATTGCGTGAACACAACACAGCGACATACATACATACAAGTGCCAGTGCTTGCCATTAGCTTGTGTGCCAGCTCGTATTTTTGCTTGCTTCCCTCTCTCTCACTTTTTGTTACTCTCACAGCAATGCCGTGGCCTTGGTGTTGTTTTGTGGTTGGTTACAAAATAAGATCGCGCTGCGCAAAGAACGATTTAGAAGTAGGCGCGGGGAAGGTGAGAGTTGCACGAACAACAAAGTCAAGCAGCATTGCATGACAGTTACATTGTCTAATTCTCTCTCTATTTCTTTTTATGCTGACACCGACAAGTGCAGTCGCGTTTTTGTTATCAAGGTGTTGTGCATAATATAAAATAAATGCGGGACCAAAGCAAAGAAAGTTTCAACGAGGAAGATCCCGTCGAAAAAAAATTAGGTAATTACACTTTTAATGGATTTCGAAATGGAAGCAATATATGAATATATAAAAGGTGAGTGAAATTAATTAATTCATTTCAATAAAAACACAAACTTAGGCGACGCCAGTCATGAAACACAAGTCCCAGTGTGCATGCATTAGCTTGTGTGCCAGCTCGTTTTTTTGCTTGCTTCCCTCTCTCTCACTTTTTGTTACTCTCACAGCAATGCCGTGGCCTTGGTGTTGTTTGGTGGTTGGCTACAAAATAAGATCGCGCTGCGCTAAGAACGATGTAGAAGTTGGCGCGGGGGAGGTGAGAGTTGCACGAACAACGAAGCCAAGCTGCATTGCACGACAGTTACATTATCTAATTCTTTTCTTTCTCTATTTCTTTTTATGCTGCTTTCTTACGCGCTCAGCGTAGAGGAATTACTATTGATTTAGTTCTATTCGCACTACTTATAGTACAGTAAAAATAGGTTTTGACCCGGAAAAAATTGCACACTGGAGTTTCTCTTGCTTAATGTATTAAGGACCATCCAAAAAGTCTAAAACCAATTTGGAGACCTCCTCCCCCGTAGGGTTTTCCGTTATTTTGAGATATGTTTGAGCCCATTTATCTCGAAATCTATAAGCCGTACATAAAAATTTCCAAGGCAGAAAAAGTTTAAAATTGAATTTAAAATTTTATTTTGTATTCGGAGGTATACCCAAAAGTTCACATTTTAGGCGGCAGAGGGGGCCCAATCCCATGGGATTGGAGTTTACACGTACACGTGTTTTCTACACAAAACACATGCATGTGTGCGTGATTTTTGTACTGAACTACTCTCAGCAAATTCTTGGCGTTGCTATGCTCTTGTTGCAAAGCATGGTAGAATTATACAGGTAAGCTATTCACTGCACTGAAACCTTATTTTTAGTCTGAGCGAAAAAGTGAGAGAGTGAAACCACCCCCATTGCTGTTGTTGTGCGTAGGCAAGCATATTTAAAATTTTATTTTGTGCTGATGGTTGCAACTAGAGTGGCTTATTTTTTACCACTGCACAAAATTACGGTAAATGCTGAAAAACTATGCGCAGAAACAACCTTTCTCGTGTATAATATTAACGAAACTAAAATAAGGTTTGAATTGCGAAAATTTTTCGGGAATAGCTTACCTTGTTTATTCTACCATGGTTGCAAAGCAACAGACACGAAGTTGCTTGTGCATGACTTCGGCTCTTGCTTAGAGCGCGTGCTTGCTCTCACAATGCTAAAGCACTCCAGCATTAGTATGCCGTGGCTTTGGTGCGGTGTGGCAAAAAACACAAAATCAGTTTCAAGGTATATTTACTACAGGTAGCATACTCCCGCCGAAAGCTCTAACAAATATTACCAATTTTTAGGTTCGTTGCGACTGCACGTGAAGAGGGTTGTTTACGCGCATCGGGTGCGAGCAACAGATACAATTTTTGTTTGTTTCCTTGAATCAGTTTATGTTTAATTTGCTACAAGCTAAGATCGCGCTACGCAAATTATTGATTTTAAAAAGGAACAAATGATCAAAGAGGAATGGAAAAATGAGCGGCGCGATCTAAGCTTGTAGCCAACTAAACATAGACTGATTTTGTGTTTTCTGCCAAACAGGCACCAAAGCCAAAAAGCTAGCACGCCATTAGCTTGTGTGCCAGCTCGTATTTTTATTTGCTTCTCTCTCCTCTCTCACTTTTTGTTACCCTCACGGCAATGTCGTGTCTTGGTGCGTTTGTTTTGATTTTCTTTTTCGCATTGATGAATTGACGCTGACGTTGTGTTGGTGGTCATGACTTCGGCTCTTGTTGAGAACGCCGAAAAACGTTCGTTTCATTTCGTTTGTATAAAAACAATTAACTAAAAAATATTAGTTAATCCAACACCTTTAATATAAAACTGTGAAAATGCTACATCAGAAAAAATAAAATATGCATAGAAATTATAATTTGACGTGTTCTATCTTTTTGCTATACATTTAACAAAAATTGACATCACATATGTCAGATATCTCTCTGGAACGAGAATTCCTTCACTTTCATGTGTTGCTGAACTTTTGATCGTTTGTCGCTGGAATTTGTACATGGACTTGTTTTCTTTAATAATTAAAATACTCGGTTGTTCAATTTAAAAATTTTTTTTTATTAATTATTATTAATAATATTATGTATTCTACAATAAAAATTTAAGATATTTTTTTAATGCCGATTTTAGAACCTAGGAGGTCCCTAGGTAGGGACTGTAGGTACAGTTTATAGCCGGATGCGAACGGCGGTGTCTTAAATTAATAGAGATTTTCTTGGGCAAATAGCGTCTTTGAGCTAGCGATGCCAGTGCTAGGCAAATGTACCAGTGCATCTGCGGGGAATCGAACCACCGACCTTCGGTTGGTAATGCGAGTACGCTACCACTACGACACCGAAGGCCACTAATCTTTGTTTATTGTTTTTAATTCTTAGCACTATAACAAACTCACGCAAGGACAAATTCGATCATTTGCCGACGGCACTTGCACAACCTTTCACTTTGAACGCTAGTTCGCACTGTTTAAAATAAACATCCTCCCACATTAGAACTTCAACAAAAACACGCGAGGACAATAACGATCGTTTGCCGACGGCATTTGCACAACCTTTCACTTTGAAATGTACTTCACTACTGCAAGCAAAATAAAGACCCACGAGGGAGAGCTGTTTGGCATTTCCTCGCTGTGTAACAGCGCGTATTTTTGCTTGCTTTTTCTCTCTCTCTCTCTCTCACTTTTTGCTACTCTCACAGCAATGCCGTGACCTTGGTGCGTTGTGTTTTGCTTTTCTCTTTCGCATTGACGAATTGCGACGCTGACGTTGTGTTGGTGGTCATGACTTCGGCTTTGGCTCTTGTTGAGAGAGCGAGCCGTGGTCATGGTAAAGAGAGGAGAGTAAAGCGGCCGCGACTGTTCAACTGCATGCAGCACATGTGTATGTGTGTAAACGAAAGAAAAGTTACATTGTTTAATTCTATTTCTTTTTATGCTGCTTTCTTACGCGCTGATTTTATTCTATTCGTACTACTAATGTGTTGGCAGAGTGAAGGTGATAAATATAAGTAAAAGTAATGCTTCAAGATATTTTTGTATGAATATTGAAGCTACATACATATGTATGTTTATTGCGCTAACTGTATTTTCAGTTGTAATATAATAAAATATAAATACAAATTTTAATATATTATTTACATTGTTTACATTGACAGGTTTGCAAATTTGAAGAATAAAACAAAGCCAATCAATAAAGGCCGATCAAAGGAATAGAAATTTTTGTAAGCCAGACTAGTAATTCCGCTAAGTGTAACTTGTGCCCAACAATTTTAAAAACCGGTGGAAACACCTCCAATCTATTTAACCATCTTAAAAGATCGCACCCATATTCGTTGCAATCCGAAAAAATATACAAACGATGCAGACTTTTTTCGATCCGAAAAAACGGCAAATAAACAGAAAGCAGACGAAGAAAGAAAGCCTTTAGATAACGCATCTATTAAAATGATTTTTTTTTTTTTGTTTTGACAAATTTTTGTTTTCGAAATACATATCTCGAAATCCGCTGCATTTAAAAATTTGTGGAGCTCATTTTGGGTTTTAATATTTAATAAATTTAATTATTGTCTAATAAACAGATATGAAGAGAAAACAAAACAAAAAAAGAATTTTGGGTTTTAGCTTGCCATTTTACTATGGATACGAGTAAAAAATGTTGAGGATACATTTTGCTAAAAACTAGTTTTATTTTTAGATCTCAAAGAAATCAAAAGAATTGTTACTTATTTTTTATGTTTCTCTAATTAAGTTTTGAGTCTTAAATCAAATGAATTGTTTCTTAATCATTATGTTTTCTTTTATTAAATTTTGAATCAAATGAATTATTCGTTTTCTTTTAAGTTTTGAATTTTTGTTTCCGTTTATGAAATATGGAAATGAATTTGAGTGAATTTTGTATAAATATTCTTTTTTGTATATAGGTTTTCATGTCTGTAATTATGTGCGGCTTAAACTTGCTAGCGCCTACCGTTTTAGTGCGATTAATCGATTTCTTTTTGAGAATCGATCGAAAAAATCGACTCCAAAATTGAATATCGAGCTCAGCTTTACAGCCAACGTCGCTAAAATTACGCAAAATAAAAAAAATTAATAATACATACAAACTTGAAAATACGTACAATATCAAAAAAGTCCAGACTACTTAATAATAATATTTACAGTATGTAAGGCTTAAACAGCTTGTGAATTATAAGCACTTTATGAAAATAAAATTCATTGCGTGCTCCCACTTATTACAGTTGTGCAAATTGGATTGGAAGAAAATACAATTTTTTATTGAATGATTTTTTAGAAGAAGTAAGAAATGCACGAGCGACTGTAATCAATTTTCTTTGTGATTATTAAATTTTATTAGATATACATACATTTAAAACACTAGCTAACAATGGATATTAAATAATATATAATACATTTCTTTAAAGAGTTTGTTTTCCATGCTACATGAGATTTACACAGTTTTAATTTTAATACACTATTGGACTATTTATATATTTTGCTGTGCGTGGGCATTGTTAGTAATGCAGTTATTGAATATATTATTGTAAAATATATTTAAATGAATATATATAAATAAATAATAATTTTATTAATTATTCTTGATTCGCTGGAAGGATTAAAAGTAATAGTATTTAAATTTATATTATAGCACCGAATAAAGATTTTTTAAATTGCATAGCAAAACAAAAAATTTTTTAATGTCATAGTAACTTGTTTCGCGTATACCCAGAAAATTATTGGGCCTGTTCCGGTGTTCACTTTTAAGCAAATATTAATTTGTACTTTTGTACTATCAGGAATTTTTGTTTTAATATTAATAAACTACATTAATTTATATATAAAGGAAAATATATTTAACTATATAATTCGTTGCTATGTTTTAAAAGGCATCGATAGCTTAATGCCATATGGTGTTACCAAACAATTACGTGAACAGGGGTGGTTTGCTTGTAAAACTGCTTTATAAAAATCGAAAACACAATTTTTGAAACACAGTAATCTATGAAAAATAAGTATTCCCTTCAAATTTGTTTCAAAATGTGTTAAGCTGAGAAAAATAATTTTTTAGTTCATTCTCTGCTGGAAGCTCGAAGTGAAAACATCGTTTGGCTCTAAATAAAATAAATTTTATTTTCCATTTCCTTATACAGGCTAATGTAAGTAAAAAAAAGTGTACATACAAAATTTTAAATAATCAAAATACATTATACGCATCCATAAGAAAATGTGTGCATCTGAGCAAGAGAAAACATCCCTTTGCTACTGTAGCGAGAGCGAGAAAGCATACGGGTGGGCAAAAACAATTTTTTTTATCTGTCTTGCTGTGCATTTTGTATGTTTTTTTTAAGTAAAACTTTTTAGGTGGCATTATGCATTTTTGGGCATTGTTGGGCATTGCGTATTTTAGGGCATGAATCAATGCGTGAATGAATAATGCGTGAACGAATGAATGTGAATTTCTATGGGAGTAACTTTGATATTTAGTTAAACGAAAAAAACGTTAGCTGCTTTTGGTTTTCTCTTTCGCATTGCGACGTTGACGTTGTGTTGGTGTTTCTTTTTATGCTGACACCGACAAGTGCAGACGCGTTTTTGTTATCAAGGTGTTGTGCATAATATAAAATAAATGCGGGACCAAGGCAAAGAAAGTTTCAACGAGTAAGATTCAGTCAAAAGAAAATTAGGTAATTACTCTTTTAATGGATTTCGAAATGGAAGCAATTATGAATATATAAAAAGTGAGTGAAATTAATTAATTCATTTCAATAAAAACACAAACTTAGGCGACGCCAGTCATGAAACACAAGTCCCAGTGTGCATGCATTAGCTTGTGTGCCAGCTCGTTTTTTTGCTTGCTTCCCTCTCTCTCACTTTTTGTTACTCTCACAGCAATGCCGTGGCCTTGGTGTTGTTTGGTGGTTGGCTACAAAATAAGATCGCGCTGCGCTAAGAACGATGTAGAAGTTGGCGCGGGGGAGGTGAGAGTTGCACGAACAACGAAGCCAAGCAGCATTGCACGACAGTTACATTGTCTAATTCTTTTCTTTCTCTATTTCTTTTTATGCTGCTTTCTTACGCGCTCAGCGTAGAGGAATTACTATTGATTTAGTTCTATTCGCACTACTTATAGTACAGTAAAAATAGGTTTTGACCCGGAAAAAATTGCACACTGGAATTTCTCTTGCTTAATGTATTAAGGACCATCCAAAAAGTCTAAAACCAATTTGGAGACCTCCTCCCCCGTAGAGTTTTCCGTTATTTTGATATATGTTTGAGCCCATTTATCTCGAAATCTATAAGCCGTACATAAAAATTTCCAAGGCAGAAAAAGTTTAAAATTGAATTTAAAATATTTTTTGTATTGGGAGGTATACCCAAAAGTTCACATTTTAGGCGTCAGAGGGGGCCCAATCCCATGGGATTGGAGTTTACACGTACACGTGTTTTGTACACAAAACACATGCATGTGTGCGTGATTTTTGTACTGAACTACTCTCAGCAAATTCTCTGGCGTTGCTATGCTCTTGTTGCAAAGCATGGTAGAATTATACAGGTAAGCTATTCACTGCACTGAAACCTTATTTTTAGTCTGAGCGAAAAAGTGAGAGAGTGAAACCACCACCATTGCTGTTGTTGTGCGTAGGCAAGCATATTTAAAATTTTATTTTGTGCTGATGGTTGCAACTAGAGTGGCTTATTTTTTACCACTGCACAAAATTACGGTAAATGCTGAAAAACTATGCGCAGAAACAACCTTTCTCGTGTAAAATATCAACGAAACTAAAATAAGGTTTGAATTGCGAAAATTTTTCGGGAATAGCTTACCTTGTTTATTCTACCATGGTTGCAAAGCAACAGACACGAAGTTGCTTGTGCATGACTTCGGCTCTTGCTTAGAGCGCGTGCTTGCTCTCACAATGCTAAAGCACTCCAGCATTAGTATGCCGTGGCTTTGGTGCTGTGTGGTAAAAAACACAAAATCAGTTTCAAGGTATATTTACTACAGGTAGCATACTCCCGCCGAAGGCTCTAACAAATATTACCAATTTTTAGGTTCGTTGCGACTGCACGTGAGGAGGGTTGTTTACGCGCATCGGGTGCGAGCAACAGATACAATTTTTGTTTGTTTCCTTGAATCAGTTTATGTTTAATTTGCTACAAGCTAAGATCGCGCTACGCAAATTATTGATTTTAAAAAGGAACAAATGATCAAAGAGGAATGGAAAAATGAGCGGCGCGATCTAAGCTTGTAGCCAACTAAACATAGACTGATTTTGTGTTTTCTGCCAAACAGGCACCAAAGCCAAAAAGCAAGCACGCTCTCTAAGCAAGAGCCGAAGTCATGCACAAGCAACTTCGTATCTGTTGCTTTGCGACGTCAGCGTCGAAACACGTCACAGCGGCAGAAAATGTTCAATAAAAGCGCAAAAAAAAAAGCATATGTATATTTCGCCGACCACTGCTTTAAAGTCATCCCGTACCTTGAAAAGAAAGAATTGTTTTTGTATGCATTGCGTGAATACAACACAGCGACATACATACATACAAGTGCCAGTGTTTGCCATTAGCTTGTGTGGCAGCTCGTATTTTTATTTGCTTCTCTCTCCTCTCTTCACGGCAATGCCGTGCCTTGGTGCGTTTGTTTTGATTTTCTTTTTCGCATTGATGAATTGACGCTGACGTTGTGTTGGATGTCATGACTTCGGCTCTTGTTGAGAACGCCGAAAAACGTTCGTTTCATTTCGTTTGTATAAAAACAATGAACTAAAAAATATTAGTTAATCCAACACCTTTAATATAAAACTGTGAAAATGCTACATCAGAAAAAATAAAATATGCATAGAAATTCTAATTTGACGTGTTCTATCTTTTTGCTTTTCCTTTTACAAAAATTGACATCACATATGTCAGATATCTCTCTGGAACGAGAATTCCTTCACTTTCATGTGTTGCTGAACTTTTGATCGTTTGTCGCTGGAATTTGTACATGGACTTGTTTTCTTTAATAATTAAAATACTCGGTTGTTCAATTTAAAAATTTTTTTTATTAATTATTATAAATGGTCGGCAAAAATCCTATAGCTGAACCCTCTACGAGGGTGCCGACTGGTAATGGTACTACAGTGTCCTTTATGGGCGGTACCAGCTAAGATTTGGAGCTAGCTGCTTGCAACTTAGCTTCTCTATAGCTTGGTGGCTTGTTTGTCACTCCTTTATCATGGCTATTAGGTAAAAAGGGCTGGATCAAGGTGTCATGCGACCCGTGCCGATGATCAACCTGGCTGGGGGCCCCTTTAAAAAATAGCCCAGTCGCAAACGGAGCATCCGGATACCTGGCGCCCTCTGGATTAGCTAGCCTTCTCTGCGCAGGTGGACCACCCTTTCTCCGCTACTCGTGGGACCAGTTATGTCTCTTATTAATTCAAAAACAAAAAATCAAAAAGAGTCCGGCTCTCTTTCAAAACCGGAAAGGACCGAAGGTCCAACAATGGGGGCGACGACAGCGGTCACTGGACCTAGCGTCACCCCTTCGCCTAAAAACGAGATCGGCGATCTCACAACGCAGAGCGTTATGACAGCGGTCACTGGACCTACAGTCAGCTCCACACCGGCGAAGCAGGCAACTGTGCCCCATCGCCCTTTGGTACGAAGCAAGATGGGAGGCAGCTCGAAGGCTCCTGTCACCCTGGGTAATCAGCAAAGTGCTACCACAAGCACAGCTAATACCCGGTTGGGTGCGGGGGAAATAGAGCGACCTTCCACAAGCAAGGCCAAACTGGACAGGTATGCGGATAAGAAAAACGCTGCCCAGATCCTTAGACGTCAAGCGACCAGCAATATCCCTACACCATCGGCCGAATGGCTGAAAAAGGTGGAGTGGGCAAAATCTGTGTTGCCAAATTTCGTCCTCAATAGGCCAAATGAGGACTCAAAGCAGCCGAAGCGCCAACGCTCCCAGGAACTCTCGGTTCCCAATGCTCCAAAACGAGCAAGAGGGAACGCGCAGGTGGTAGCGAATAGGAGCTTCGCTGATATGGCCAAGGATAAAATCCTACTGGGAGTCCTAGACCAGGGAAACCCAGAAGGAAAGATCCCTAGAGGCCAGTGGAAGTGGGTGGAGGCAGCACTGGCTGACCACTGCTTCGAAGTTCTGGAGACGGACCCAGGCCCACCACCAATCTGTAAGGATGTCGGGTGGTACCAGGGCAACGTCAAAATAATTGCCTGTGAAGGTGCAAGATCGGCAGAGCTTTACAAAGCGGCCGTAGCAAGAGTGGGCGAGGTCTACCCGGGCGCCAATCTAGTGGCTGTAGATTGGAAGGACGTGCCGAGCAGACCTCGTGCGATAATGTGGGTCCCGGCATCCTTTAAGGAACCGGAGAGGATCCTTAAAATGTTGCAAAGATGCAACCCCAACCTTCCATCCTCGGACTGGAGGGTTGTGAAAGTGGAGGATACGCAGACCCCTACGAGGCGGATCCTGCTTATTCTTAACAAAGAGTCGCTTGCACCAATCGAGGAGAAGCACGGAGAGCTAAACTTCGGGTTTAGCTCGGTGCAGATCCGGATTTACAAATCGGATGCTAAGCAGACGGGGTGCCATGAAGCACTAGAGGAGACTCTGGCCTCAGAGATTGAGGAGCCGGAGAAGGATCCCGAGGTCGAGGACTGCGAGTCGGTGTTATCCGATGCGTCCTTGATCCGAGGGCTAGAGGCCATGTGTCAGGAGAGTACTGACTCTGCTGATGATAGTATCAGTGATGACACGGACGCCGATATTACAGTGATGGAGGTTAACCCGCAAGATGTTCCTGACAATCTTGCAGATAAACCTGCATCATTGTAAAGCAGCAACCGCTGCCTTAGTGCTTCGCCTGGCTGGAGGCGAAGTCGACCTGGTGTTGGTACAGGAACCCTGGATTGTGGCAAATAGGGTGTCCGGACTTACCACACCACAATATAGGCTGTTTGCAGCCCAAAATGAAGGTAAAACCCGTACTTGTATTTTAGCAAAAAAGCACCTTAGTGTATTTTTGCTCTATAATTACAGTGATGGTGATACTACATCGGTGAGTCTGGAGCTACAGAACAAACCGATACGCATAGCGTCGGCTTACATGGCCCACGACATCCTGGACCCACTCCCGGGTCTCAAACTGCAAAAACTGGTCAAGGACAGTGACGATCTGGGCACTGGCTTGTTGATTGGTTGCGACGCAAATGCTCACCACAGCCAATGGGGGAGCTCCAACACCAATGAGAGAGGTGAGTTACTTTTTGAATATCTTCTCTCCACAAACCTATTATTATGCAACCGGGGAAATGACCCCACTTTCATAATCAGAGATAGAGAAGAGGTCATTGACCTAACTCTAGTCTCACATTTTCTTTTTGACCATGTCATAAGTTGGAAAGTCTCGAGAGAGCACTCTTTCTCAGACCACAGATATATTGAGACGAAATTATCTGTCTCTACTCCAGTCCCAGTAAAGTTCATTAATCCCCGCAGAACAAACTGGAAATCTTTTAAAACAAAACTGGCGGAAGCCCTTCCGACCCTCCCTGAGATAACTCTACGCGGTAAGGAGAAACTTGAGTATCTAATTAAAACTTTCACCGAAGGGTGTAATAAATCTTTAAAGTCATCTTGTCCAACGAGCAAGCCAAGAGGCAAAAGGAGACCACCATGGTGGAAACCTGAAATGGATGTGCTGAGGTCAAGCTGTAGGACTCTTTTCAATAAGGCAAAAAGACTAAACTGTGACCAAAGTTGGTCAGAATACAAGCAGAGTTTAGCTCAATACAAAAAATCAGTTAGGCGAGCAAAGCGAGATGAGTGGAGGAGATTCTGCTCAGAAATCGAATCCTCATCAGAAGCTGCAAGACTCCGCAAAATACTGTCAAAATCGCCCACAAATCTAGGCTACCTCAAGAAACCAGATGGCTCCTGGACAAATTCTAGCGAGGAGTCTTTAAAGTTACTCCTGGATACACACTTTCCAGGTAGTACAACAGTTAATCCAATGTGTCATTCATCCTACCTTACGGTAAATGTGTTGGAAAAATCCTTGCACAACAAGGAGTACGCTATTGCTGCTTTCTTGGACATAGAAGGCGCTTTCAACAACATTGATCCCAGGGCAATAACTAACGCACTTCTGTATCTACAAGTTGATGACCGGCTAGTGAGACTAATCAGCCAGCTGCTACTGGGCAGAACGGTGATTTCTTCACTTGGTACATCCCTCTCTGTAGGTACGTAAGTAGAGGCACTCCTCAAGGGGGTGCTATCGCCTCTTCTATGGAACATAGCTCTCAACACGATGCTACGTCGCATAGAAGGAGGTGGCTGTAAAGTTGTTGCCTATGCGGATGATGTTGTTATTATGTTGAATGGAAAATTCCCACAATCCCTTTGTGACCGTATGACTGTAAAACTTAGGGAACTGTCACTCTGGGCACTTAAAAGCGGTTTGAGTGTCAATCCGGAAAAAACAGAACTTATTCTCTTCTCGAGAAGGTATAAGATCCCAAATCTTTCCCCACCTAGAATAAATGATTCCGTCTTATCTTTCAGTAACAGTGCAAGATACTTGGGGTTTGTACTAGATAAGAAATTAAGTTGGAATCTAAATATAGCAGAGAGAGTGCAAAAAGCGAATACAGCACTCTTTGCCTGCAAGAGGACAATAGGACTCAAATGGGGCATGTCGCCCCAAGTAGTTAGTTGGATCTATACAGCCATAGTTAGACCTATACTCCTATATGGGGTATCCACTTGGTGGCCAGCCCTAACAATAAAATCAAAACTTAAAGTACTAAACAAGGTACAAAGAACGGCACAACTATGCATCACCGGTGCCCTAAGAACTACCTCTAGTGAAGCGCTTAATGCCATCACTAACATACATCCCATCCTTTTGATGGCAAAAGAAACTGCCACCCTAACAGCAAGGCGCCTCAAGGATGCCAATTGCTGGGCAGTCTTGAGATATGGACACTCGTCCATCTTAAAAGAAGACACAAACGTGTCAGTCACAGATTATTGTACACCCTTAGAGCATTCCTCAACTCTATTTACAACCTCCATTCCCTCCAGGGAATCGTGGGTGGTAAGTCAACAAGGTCAAACCGACCACATAAATTTCTTCACAGACGGCTCCAAGCTCAACAACCAGGTTGGGGGCGGGGTCTTCTCGGAGCAACTAAACATCCGGCAGTCTTTTCGACTTCCGGACCATTGCAGCGTCTTTCAGGCGGAGATCCTCGCTATAAACGAGGCTCTTATCTGCTTACGTAACGCTGGCCTGGAAACCGGGAATATTAATATATACTCCGACAGTCAGGCAGCCATAAAGTCACTACGGGCGATGTCCTCCAACTCGTTGACAGTCAACAACTGCCGCAAATCTATTCAAGAGATGGCTCAGCAGTTTGTTATAAGCCTAATTTGGGTGCCAGGGCATCAGAATATAATAGGCAATGAAACAGCAGACGAATTAGCCAGACATGGCACGACCATTTCCCTCCTCCCGAGTAAGAAGGATATTCGTATGCCAATGGCTACTTTTAAGCTACACACAAGGGAAAAATTCAGATCCCAGGCACAAAAGATGTGGGAAAACACATCACACTGTAAAATCAGTCGCCAAACATGGCCCAAAATTGACCCAAAACGTTCCGCCAGACTCTGTGAACTTAAACGCTCACAGTGTTCGGCAGTTGTTAGAGCGATCACCGGTCATTGGCTTGTCGGAGCACACGCGACCAGAATGAATGCTCCGAGCAACGATTTCTGCAGAAGCTGCAGAGATGAGGAAGAAGTAGAAACTGTAGAGCACTTCTTCTGTTTCTGTGTAGCTCTATGCAGACGCAGGAAGAAGTACCTGGGAAATTATTTCCTCAATAACCTAGAAGAGCTAGGTCCTATCTGTCCGAAAATGATTGCAAGCTATATTGCAGCAACAGGCTGGGATTCCCTTTAAGAACATTCACCTGGAGAAGGGGTTTTAATTTAAGATCCTAAGCGGTATCACAACGGGCCAATCTAGGCCTATGTGTGCTGGCTTTTTAAGCCAGCTGCCGCCATAACCTAACCTAACCTAACCTATTATTAATAATATTATGTATTCTACAATAAAAATTTAAGATATTTTTTTAATGCCGAATTTAGAACCTAGGAGGTCCCTAGGTAGGGACTGTAGGTACAGTTTATAGCCGGATGCGAACGGCGGTGTCTTAAATTAATAGAGATTTTCTTGGGCAAATAGCGTCTTTGAGCTAGCGATGCCAGTGCTAGGCAAATGTACCAGTGCATCTGCGGGGAATCGAACCACCGACCTTCGGTTGGTAAAGCGAGTACGCTACCACTACGACACCGAAGGCCACTAATCTTTGTTTATTGTTTTTAATTCTTAGCACTATAACAAACTCACGCAAGGACAAATTCGATCATTTGCCGACGGCACTTGCACAACCTTTCACTTTGAACGCTAGTTCGCACTGTTTAAAATAAACGTCCACCCACATTAGAACTTCAACAAAAACACGCGAGGACAAAAACGATCGTTTGCCGACGGCATTTGCACAACCTTTCACTTTGAAATGTACTTCACTACTGCAAGCAAAATAAAGACCCACGAGGGAGAGCTGTTTGGCATTTCCTCGCTGTGTAACAGCGCGTATTTTTGCTTGCTTTTTCTCTCTCTCTCTCACTTTTTGCTACTCTCACAGCAATGCCGTGACCTTGGTGCGTTGTGTTTTGCTTTTCTCTTTCGCATTGACGAATTGCGACGCTGACGTTGTGTTGGTGGTCATGACTTCGGCTTTGGCTCTTGTTGAGAGAGCGAGCCGTGGTCATGGTAAAGAGAGGAGAGTAAAGCGGCCGCGACTGTTCATCTAAAGCATGCAGCACATGTGTATGTGTGTAAACGAAAGAAAAGTTACATTGTTTAATTCTATTTCTTTTTATGCTGCTTTCTTACGCGCTCAGCGCAGAGGAATTACTATAGATTTTATTCTATTCGTACTACTAATGCGTTGGCAGAGTGAAGGTGATAAATATAAGTAAAAGTAATGCTTCAAGATATTTTTGTATGAATATTGAAGCTACATACATATGTATGTTTATTGCGCTAACTGTATTTTCAGTTGTAATATAATAAAATATAAATACAAATTTTAATATATTATTTACATTGTTTACATTGACAGGTTTGCAAATTTGAAGTCACTCTCACGTTTTGTTTCAGCTAAGGAGTGCAAAACATAACGTTTGCTTTGCGCTGAGCGCCTAAAAAATAATTGATTGTTAAGACACCGTTTGAACTCCAAAGTAATGTTAAGACGGCTAAACTAACAAAATAAAAAAAAAGCGTAGCAAAATAAGTTGGGCGAAAAGTTTTACTTCTAACGCGTGCTTCTTCTGCACGCGAATTTTTTTGTTTCATAAGTATTTGGCCGGACATGAAGAATAAAACAAAGCCAATCAATAAAGGCCGATCAAAGGAATAGAAATTTTTGTAAGCCAGACTAGTAATTCCGCTAAGTGTAACTTGTGCTCAACAATTGTAAAAACCGATGGAAACACCTCCAATCTATTTAACCATCTTAAAAGATCGCACCCATATTCGTTGCAATCCGAAAAAAATATAGAAACGATGCAGACTTTTTTCGATCCGAAAAAACGGCAAATAAACAGAAAGCAGACGAAGAAAGAAAAAGTCACTTAGACAACGCATCTATTAAAATGTTTTTTTTTTTTTTAGTTTTGACAAATTTTTGTTTTCGAAATACATATCTCGAAATCCGCTGCATTTAAAAATTTGTGGAGCTCATTTTGGGTTTTAATATTTAATAATTTTACTTATTGTCTAATAAACAGATATGAAGAGAAAACAAAACAAAAAAAAGAATTTTGGGTTTTAGCTTGCCATTTTACTATGGATACGAGTAAAAAATGTTGAGGATACATTTTGCTAAAAACTAGTTTTATTTTTAGATCTCAAAGAAATCAAAAGAATTGTTACTTATTTTTTATGTTTCTCTAATTAAGTTTTGAGTCTTAAATCAAATGAATTGTTTCTTAATCATTATGTTTTCTTTTATTAAATTTTGAATCAAATGAATTATTCGTTTTCTTTTAAGTTTTGAATTTTTGTTTCCGTTATTATGAAATATGGAAATGAATTTGAGTGAATTTTGTATAAATAATTTTTTTTGTATATAGGTTTTTCATGTCTGTAATTATGTGCGGCTTAAACTTGCTAGCGCCTACCGTTTTAGTGCGATTAATCGATTTCTTTTTGAGAATCGATCGAAAAAATCGACTCCAAAATCGAATATCGAGCTCAGCTTTACAGCCAACGTCGCCAAAATTACGCAAAATAAAAAAAAATTAATAATACATACAAACTTGAAAATACGTACAATATCAAAAATAGTCCAGACTACTTAATAATAATATTTACAGTATGTAAGGCTTAAACTGCTTGTGAATTATAAGCACTTTATGAAAAAAAATTCATTGCGTGCTCCCACTTATTACAGTTGTGCAAATTGGATTGGAAGAAAATACAATTTTTTATTGAATGATTTTTTAGAAGAAGGAAGAAATGCACGAGCGACTGTAATCAATTTTCTTTGTGATTATTAAATTTTATTAGATATACATACATTTAAAACACTAGCTAACAATGGATATTAAATAATATATAATACATTTCTTTAAGGAGTTTGTTTTCCATGCTACATGAGATTTACACAGTTTTAATTTTAATACACTGTTGGACTATTTATATATTTTGCTGTGCGTGGGCATTGCCTAGTACTGCAGTTATTGAATATATTATTGTAAAATATATTTAAATGAAAATATATATATAAATAAATAATAATTTTATTAATTATTCTTGATTCGCTGGAAGGATTAAAAGTAATAGTATTTAAATTTATATTATAGCACCGAATAAAGATTTTTTAAATTTCATAGCAAAACAAAAATTTTTTTAATGTCATAGTAACTTGTTTCGCGTATACCCAGAAAATTATTGGGCCTGTTCCGGTGTTCACTTTTAAGCAAATATTAATTTGTACTTTTTAGTATAGGGTATAATATATTACTACATGCTATCAGGAATTTTTGTTTTAATATTAATAAACTACATTAATTTATATATAAAGGAAAATATATTTAACTATATAATTCGTTGCTATGTTTTAAAAGGCATCGATAGCTTAATGCCATATGGTGTTACCAAACAATTACGTGAACAGGGGTGGTTTGCTTGTAAAACTGCTTTATAAAAATCGAATACACAATTTTTGAAACAAAGTAATCTGTGAAAAATAAGTATTCCCTTCAAATTTGTTTCAAAATGTGTTAAGCTGAGAAAAATAATTTTTTAGTTCATTCTCTGCTGGAAGCTCGAAGTGAAAACATCGTTTGGCTCTAAATAAAATAAATTTTATTTTCCATTTCCTTTTACAGGCTAATGTAAGTAAAAAAAAGTGTACATACAAAATTTTAAATAATCAAAATATATTATACGCATCCATAAGAATATGTGCATCTGAGCAAGAGAAAACATCCCTTTGCTACTGTAGCGAGAGCGAGAAAGCATACGGGTGGGCAAAAACAATTTTTTTTATCTGTCTTGCTGTGCATTTTGTATGTTTTTTTTGAAGTAAAACTTTTAGGTGGCATTATGCATTTTTGGGCATTGTTGGGCATTGTGTATTTTTGGGCATGAATCAATGCGTGAATGAATAATGCGTGAACGAATGAATGTGAATTTCTATGGGAGTAACTTTGATATTTAGTTAAACGAAAAAAACGTTAGCTGCTTTTGATTTTCTCTTTCGCATTGCGACGTTGACGTTGTGTTGGTGGTCATGAGTCATGGCTTCGCTTCTTGTTGAGAGAGCCAACTGTGGTCATGGTAAAGAGAAGGGAGTAAAGCGGCCGCGGCTGGTCAGCTAAAGCACGCAGCACATGTGTATGTGTGTAAACGAAAGAATTGTTTTTGTATGCATTGCGTGAACACAACACAGCGACATACATACATACAAGTGCCAGTGCTTGCCATTAGCTTGTGTGCCAGCTCGTATTTTTGCTTGCTTCCCTCTCTCTCACTTTTTGTTACTCTCACAGCAATGCCGTGGCCTTGGTGTTGTTTAGTGGTTGGCTACAAAATAAGATCGCGCTGCGCAAAGAACGATTTAGAAGTAGGCGCGGGGAAGGTGAGAGTTGCACGAACAACAAAGTCAAGCAGCTTTGCACGACAGTTACATTGTCTAATTCTCTCTCTATTTCTTTTTATGCTGACACCGACAAGTGCAGACGCGTTTTTGTTATCAAGGTGTTGTGCATAATATAAAATAAATGCGGGACCAAAGCAAAGAAAGTTTCAACGAGGAAGATTCAGTCGAAAGAAAATTAGGTAATTACTCTTTTAATGGATTTCGAAATGGAAGCAATATATGAATATATAAAAAGTGAGTGAAATTAATTAATTCATTTCAATAAAAACACAAACTTAGGCGACGCCAGTCATGAAACACAAGTCCCAGTGTGCATGCATTAGCTTGTGTGCCAGCTCGTTTTTTTGCTTGCTTCCCTCTCTCTCACTTTTTGTTACTCTCACAGCAATGCCGTGGCCTTGGTGTTGTTTGGTGGTTGGCTACAAAATAAGATCGCGCTGCGCTAAGAACGATGTAGAAGTTGGCGCGGGGGAGGTGAGAGTTGCACGAACAACGAAGCCAAGCAGCATTGCACGACAGTTACATTGTCTAATTCTTTTCTTTCTCTATTTCTTTTTATGCTGCTTTCTTACGCGCTCAGCGTAGAGGAATTACTATTGATTTAGTTCTATTCGCACTACTTATAGTACAGTAAAAATAGGTTTTGACCCGGAAAAAATTGCACACTGGAATTTCTCTTGCTTAATGTATTAAGGACCATCCAAAAAGTCTAAAACCAATTTGGAGACCTCCTCCCCCGTAGAGTTTTCCGTTATTTTGATATATGTTTGAGCCCATTTATCTCGAAATCTATAAGCCGTACATAAAAATTTCCAAGGCAGAAAAAGTTTAAAATTGAATTTAAAAATTTTTTTTGTATTGGGAGGTATACCCAAAAGTTCACATTTTAGGCGTCAGAGGGGGCCCAATCCCATTGGATTGGAGTTTACACGTACACGTGTTTTGTACACAAAACACATGCATGTGTGCGTGATTTTTGTACTGAACTACTCTCAGCAAATTCTCTGGCGTTGCTATGCTCTTGTTGCAAAGCATGGTAGAATTATACAGGTAAGCTATTCACTGCACTGAAACCTTATTTTTAGTCTGAGCGAAAAAGTGAGAGAGTGAAACCACCCCCATTGCTGTTGTTGTGCGTAGGCAAGCATATTTAAAATTTTATTTTGTGCTGATGGTTGCAACTAGAGTGGCTTATTTTTTACCACTGCACAAAATTACGGTAAATGCTGAAAAACTATGCGCAGAAACAACCTTTCTCGTGTAAAATATCAACGAAACTAAAATAAGGTTTGAATTGCGAAAATTTTTCGGGAATAGCTTACCTTGTTTATTCTACCATGGTTGCAAAGCAACAGACACGAAGTTGCTTGTGCATGACTTCGGCTCTTGCTTAGAGCGCGTGCTTGCTCTCACAATGCTAAAGCACTCCAGCATTAGTATGCCGTGGCTTTGGTGCTGTGTGGCAAAAAACACAAAATCAGTTTCAAGGTATATTTACTACAGGTAGCATACTCCCGCCGAAGGCTCTAACAAATATTACCAATTTTTAGGTTCGTTGCGACTGCACGTGAGGAGGGTTGTTTACGCGCATCGGGTGCGAGCAACAGATACAATTTTTGTTTGTTTCCTTGAATCAGTTTATGTTTAATTTGCTACAAGCTAAGATCGCGCTACGCAAATTATTGATTTTAAAAAGGAACAAATGATCAAAGAGGAATGGAAAAATGAGCGGCGCGATCTAAGCTTGTAGCCAACTAAACATAGACTGATTTTGTGTTTTCTGCCAAACCATGGTATAACTATACAGGTAGTCTATTCCGGCTCACCGAATTCTTATTTTTTGTGAGAGCGAAAAACAGCGAAAAAGCGGGAAAGCGAAAAGAAAACCACCCTCGTTGCTGTTGTTGTGCATAAGCAAACAAACAAAGGTACATACATACTTTTGCATAAAAAATGTTTTTTTGTTGCTGATGCTTGCAACACCAAATTAACCGCTGCACAAAATAACTGCATATGCTTAAAAACTATGCGCAGACACAACCTTCCTCATGAAAATTCGCAACGAAACTAAAATTAAGAATTTTCGTGAGAGTCAACTTAGGGAAATAGACTACCTGTATAATTCTACCATGTGCCAAACAGGCACCAAAGCCAAAAAGCAAGCACGCTTTCTAAGCAAGAGCCGAAGTCATGCACAAGCAACTTCGTATCTGTTGCTTTGCGACGTCAGCGTCGAAACACGTCACAGCGGCAGAAAATGTTCAATACAAGCGCAAAAAAAAAATGCATATGTATATTTCGCCGACCACTGCTTTAAAGTCATCCCGTACCTTGAAAAGAAAGAATTGTTTTTGTATGCATTGCGTGAATACAACACAGCGACATACATACATACAAGTGCCAGTGTTTGCCATTAGCTTGTGTGCCAGCTCGTATTTTTATTTGCTTCTCTCCTCTCCTCTCACTTTTTGTTACTCTCACGGCAATGCCGTGCCTTGTGCGTTTGTTTTGATTTTCTTTTTGACATATGAATTGACGCTGACGTTGTGTTGGTGTTCATGACTTCGGCTTGTTGAGAGAGAATGGTAAGTGGGCTCAGTAACAGCAATGTGTATGTGTGTAAACAAATTGTTTTTTATCTTGGTTCGCATTAATGAATTGCGCTCGTATTTTTGCTTGCTTCCTTTTTTGTTACTCTCACAGCAATGCCTTGGCCTTGCCCAGCGGCGCAAAACCTCTATACGTAATCAATTACGCTTGCATAACTTTGTCGACAGTAATGCTCCAAAATCGCTTACAACCTGGCATACTTTGCCATGGGCATGGCCGCTTTGTACGTGCTGTGTCCATAATTTGCATTACACGTAAACCAAATTGTATACCAGAGCCGAACAGCCTTCGGCTCTCTTACACTTGGTTTACTTTTCAATATACTGCTGAATATGTTAGTAATGCACTTTGTTTACGATTTAATATACTGCTTTTAAAATGGTATATGGGTTGGTAATGTACTTGGTTTACTTTACAATATACTGCTGAAAGTACAGCATATGCGTTAGTAATGCGCTTTGTTTCAGATTCAATATACGCTTTAAAATAGTATATGGGATGGTAATGCACTTGGTTTACTTTTCAAAACACAAATGTAAGAGTATTATACAGATTTGTAGTGCACGTACATTACCGCCCATACGAACGAGTAATAATATGGTAATACACTTAATTTTATTTTAATTCATTTAAAGTTTTTTAATTTTCAATTTTACATTTATAATTAGGTTTGATGTATCATCTGGACGTATTGGCGGTGGTAGAATCCATTAAGTTTTAATCTTTCTATAAAAGAAAAATAAATTTACATTATTAGGTTTTTTTTTATTGAATGTGCTATGTGAAAATATTGAGGCATACCATTCAGCGTGTCGTTGAACGCATGGAACATGCTATGAAACCTTTTTTCATTAATGCCGTCATAATTGAAGTCCAAGTTTGTCCTAATAAATGTAGTTAAAATGTTAATATATACATACACGAGTGTATTAATATTTATGTTATGTACGAATTATACGCTATATTATTAATATTACTTACTATGAACGCTTTTTTTATTGTTTTGCAACTTAATCGCAAATAAATGACCAATAATCACAACCGATACGATACGTAGCTTTTTAAACTGGAAATAAAAATGCAAGTGACACGACGCGATGCTGATACAAACGATCACTTGTATTTTTTACAAAAAAAGGAATAAGTAAAAGAAAAAAAAACGGTATTGTCATGCCCGACAAAAGGAATGCAAACGATAAAATTTCGTGTTGTTAGGGTGTGAGCAGAGTGCGTAGTACTCTTTATGCATTACTTTATCCGCAGTAGTAATGCAGATTTTCGACAGATGACATTCGGCCCAGCGGCGTTGAATGGCTGAGAGGGGAAGGCAAGAAAGGGAAGGTAATGCGGAGTCGTTTTTTCTGTTCGCCTCCGATTACTATCCCTCTAACGAAACGCAGCGCTTGTAATCAATTACGTTTTCTGCGGAGGTAATGCAGTATTTCGGCAGACCACATTCAGCTCTGCGCCGCTGGGTGTGTTGGTGGTCATGAGTCATGGCTTCGCTTCTTGTTGAGAGAGCCAACTGTGGTCATGGTAAAAGAGAAGGAGTAAAGCGGCCGCGGCTGGTCAGCTAAAGCACGCAGCACATGTGTATGTGTGTAAACGAAAGAATTGTTTTTGTATGCATTGCGTGAACACAACACAGCGACATACATACATACAAGTGCCAGTGCTTGCCATTAGCTTGTGTGCCAGCTAGTATTTTTGCTTGCTTCCCTCTCTCTCACTTTTTGTTCCTCTCACAGCAATGCCGTGGCCTTGGTGTTGTTTAGTGGTTGGCTACAAAATAAGATCGCGCTGCGCAAAGAACGATTTAGAAGTAGGCGCGGGGAAGGTGAGAGTTGCACGAACAACAAAGTCAAGCAGCATTGCATGACAGTTACATTGTCTAATTCTCTCTATTTCTTTTTATGCTGACACCGACAAGTGCAGACGCGTTTTTGTTATCAAGGTGTTGTGCATAATATAAAATAAATGCGGGACCAAAGCAAAGAAAGTTTCAACGAGGAAGATCCCGTCGAAAAAAATTAGGTAATTACTCTTTTAATGGATTTCGAAATGGAAGCAATATATGAATATATAAAAAGTGAGTGAAATTAATTAATTCATTTCAATAAAAACACAAACTTAGGCGACGCCAGTCATGAAACACAATCCCAGTGTGCATTTAATAAAAGAAAACATAATGATTAAGAAACAATTCATTTGATTTAAGACTCAAAACTTAATTAGAGAAACATAAAAAATAAGTAACAATTCTTTTGATTTCTTTGAGATCTAAAAATAAAACTAGTTTTTAGCAAAATGTATCCTCAACATTTTTTACTCGTATCCATAGTAAAATGGCAAGCTAAAACCCAAAATTCTTTTTTTGTTTTGTTTTCTCTTCATATCTGTTTATTAGGCAATAAGTAAAATTATTAAATATTAAAATGAGCTCCACAAATTTTTAAATGCAGCGGATTTCGAGATATGTATTTCGAAAACAAAAATTTGTCAAAACTAAAAAAAAAAAAATCAGTTTAATAGATGCGTTGTCTAAGTGACTTTTTCTTTCTTCGTCTGCTTTCTGTTTATTTGCCGTTTTTTCGGATCGAAAAAAGTCTGCATCGTTTGTATATTTTTTTCGGATTGCAACGAATATGGGTGCGATCTTTTAAGATGGTTAAATAGATTGGAGGTGTTTCCACCGGTTTTTACAATTGTTGAGCACAAGTTACACTTAGCGGAATTACTAGTCTGGCTTACAAAAATTTCTATTCCTTTGATCGGCCTTTATTGATTGGCTTTGTTTTATTCTTCATGTCCGGCCAAATACTTATGAAACAAAAAAAATTCGCGTGCAGAAGAAGCACGCGTTAGAAGTAAAACTTTTCGCCCAACTTATTTTGCTACGCTTTTTTTATTTTGTTAGTTTAGCCGTCTTAACATTACTTTGGAGTTCAAACGGTGTCTTAACAATCAATTATTTTTTAGGCGCTCAGCGCAAAGCAAACGTTATGTTTTGCACTCCTTAGCTGAAACAAAACGTGAGAGTGACTTCAAATTTGCAAACCTGTCAATGTAAACAATGTAAATAATATATTAAAATTTGTATTTATATTTTATTATATTACAACTGAAAATACAGTTAGCGCAATAAACATACATATGTATGTAGCTTCAATATTCATACAAAAATATCTTGAAGCATTACTTTTACTTATATTTATCACCTTCACTCTGCCAACGCATTAGTAGTACGAATAGAATAAAATCTATAGTGATTCCTCTGCGCTGAGCGCGTAAGAAAGCAGCATAAAAAGAAATAGAATTTAACAATGTAACTTTTCTTTCGTTTACACACATACACATGTGCTGCATGCAGTTGAACAGTCGCGGCCGCTTTACTCTCCTCTCTTTACCATGACCACGGCTCGCTCTCTCAACAAGAGCCAAAGCCGAAGTTATGACCACCAACACAACGTCAGCGTCGCAATTCGTCAATGCGAAAGAGAAAAGCAAAGCACAACGCACCAAGGTCACGGCATTGCTGTGAGAGTAGCAAAAAGTGAGAGAGAGAGAGAGAAAAGCAAGCAAAAATACGCGCTGTTACACAGCGAGGAAATGCCAAACAGCTCTCCCTCGTGGGTCTTTATTTTGCTTGCAGTAGTGAAGTACATTTCAAAGTGAAAGGTTGTGCAAATGCCGTCGGCAAACGATCGTTATTGTCCTCGCGTGTTTTTGTTGAAGTTCTAATGTGGGTGGACGTTTATTTTAAACAGTGCGAACTAGCGTTCAAAGTGAAAGGTTGTGCAAGTGCCGTCGGCAAATGATCGAATTTGTCCTTGCGTGAGTTTGTTATAGTGCTAAGAATTAAAAACAATAAACAAAGATTAGTGGCCTTCGGTGTCGTAGTGGTAGCGTACTCGCATTACCAACCGAAGGTCGGTGGTTCGATTCCCCGCAGATGCACTGGTACATTTGCCTAGCACTGGCATCGCTAGCTCAAAGACGCTATTTGCCCAAGAAAATCTCTATTAATTTAAGACACCGCCGTTCGCATCCGGCTATAAACTGTACCTACAGTCCCTACCTAGGGACCTCCTAGGTTCTAAAATCGGCATTAAAAAAATATCTTAAATTTTTATTGTAGAATACATAATATTATTAATAATAATTAATAAAAAAATTTTTAAATTGAACAACCGAGTATTTTAATTATTAAAGAAAACAAGTCCATGTACAAATTCCAGCGACAAACGATCAAAAGTTCAGCAACACATGAAAGTGAAGGAATTCTCGTTCCTGAGAGATATCTGACATATGTGATGTCAATTTTTGTTAAATGTATAGCAAAAAGATAGAACACGTCAAATTATAATTTCTATGCATATTTTATTTTTTCTGATGTAGCATTTTCACAGTTTTATATTAAAGGTGTTGGATTAACTAATATTTTTTAGTTAATTGTTTTTATACAAACGAAATGAAACGAACGTTTTTCGGCGTTCTCAACAAGAGCCGAAGTCATGACCACCAACACAACGTCAGCGTCAATTCATCAATGCGAAAAAGAAAATCAAAACAAACGCACCAAGACACGACATTGCCGTGAGGGTAACAAAAAGTGAGAGAGGAGAGAGAAGCAAATAAAAATACGAGCTGGCACACAAGCAAATGGCGTGCTTGCTTTTTGGCTTTGGTGCCTGTTTGGCAGAAAACACAAAATCAGTCTATGTTTAGTTGGCTACAAGCTTAGATCGTGCCGCTCATTTTTCCATTCCTCTTTGATCATTTGTTCCTTTTTAAAATCAATAATTTGCGTAGCGCGATCTTAGCTTGTAGCAAATTAAACATAAACTGATTCAAGGAAACAAACAAAAATTGTATCTGTTGCTCGCACCCGATGCGCGTAAACAACCCTCTTCACGTGCAGTCGCAACGAACCTAAAAATTGGTAATATTTGTTAGAGCTTTCGGCGGGAGTATGCTACCTGTAGTAAATATACCTTGAAACTGATTTTGTGTTTTTTGCCACACAGCACCAAAGCCACGGCATACTAATGCTGGAGTGCTTTAGCATTGTGAGAGCAAGCACGCGCTCTAAGCAAGAGCCGAAGTCATGCACAAGCAACTTCGTGTCTGTTGCTTTGCAACCATGGTAGAATAAACAAGGTAAGCTATTCCCGAAAAATTTTCGCATCTCAAACCTTATTTTAGTTTCGTTGATATTTTACACGAGAAAGGTTGTTTCTGCGCATAGTTTTTCAGCATTTACCGTAATTTTGTGCAGTGGTAAAAAATAAGCCACTCTAGTTGCAACCATCAGCACAAAATAAAATTTTAAATATGCTTGCCTACGCACAACAACAGCAATGGGGGTGGTTTCACTCTCTCACTTTTTCGCTCTGACTAAAAATAAGGTTTCAGTGCAGTGAATAGCTTACCTGTATAATTCTACCATGCTTTGCAACAAGAGCATAGCAACGCCAGAGAATTTGCTGAGAGTAGTTCAGTACAAAAATCACGCACATGCATGTGTTTTGTGTACAAAACACGTGTACGTGTAAACTCCAATCCCATGGGATTGGGAACCCCTCTGCCGCCTAAAATGTGAACTTTTGGGTATACCTCCCAATACAAAAAAAAATTTTAAATTCAATTTTAAACTTTTTCTGCCTTGGAAATTTTTATGTACGGCTTATAGATTTCGAGATAAATGGGCTCAAACATATCTCAAAATAACGGAAAACCCTACGGGGGAGGAGGTCTCCAAATTGGTTTTAGACTTTTGGATGGTCCTTAATACATTAAGCAAGAGAAATTCCAGTGTGCCATTTTTTCCGGGTCAAAACATATTTTTACTGTACTATAAGTAGTGCGAATAGAACTAAATCAATAGTATTTCCTCTACGCTGAGCGCGTAAGAAAGCAGCATAAAAAGAAATAGAGAAAGAAAAGAATTAGATAATGTAACTGTCTTGCAATGCAGCTTGGCTTCGTTGTTTGTGCAACTCTCACCTCCCCCGCGCCAACTTCTACATAGTTCTTAGCGCAGCGCGATCTTATTTTGTAGCCAACCACCAAACAACACCAAGGCCACGGCATTGCTGTGAGAGTAACAAAAAGTGAGAGAGAGGGAAGCAAGCAAAAAAACGAGCTGGCACACAAGCTAATGCATGCACACTGGGACTTGTGTTTCATGACTGGCGTCGCCTAAGTTTGTGTTTTTATTGAAATGAATTAATTAATTTCACTCACTTTTTATATATTCATATATTGCTTCCATTTCGAAATCCATTAAAAGAGTAATTACCTAATTTTTTTTCGACGGGATCTTCCTCGTTGAAACTTTCTTTGCTTTGGTCCCGCATTTATTTTATATTATGCACAACACCTTGATAACAAAAACGCGTCTGCACTTGTCGGTGCCAGCATAAAAAGAAATAGAGAGAGAATTAGACAATGTAACTGTCATGCAATGCTGCTTGACTTTGTTGTTCGTGCAACTCTCACCTTCCCCGCGCCTACTTCTAAATCGTTCTTTGCGCAGCGCGATCTTATTTTGTAGCCAACCACTAAACAACACCAAGGCCACGGCATTGCTGTGAGAGGAACAAAAAGTGAGAGAGAGGGAAGCAAGCAAAAATACGAGCTGGCACACAAGCTAATGGCAAGCACTGGCACTTGTATGTATGTATGTCGCTGTGTTGTGTTCACGCAATGCATACAAAAACAATTCTTTCGTTTACACACATACACATGTGCTGCGTGCTTTAGCTGACCAGCCGCGGCCGCTTTACTCCCTTCTTTTTACCATGACCACAGTTGGCTCTCTCAACAAGAAGCGAAGCCATGACTCATGACCACCAGCACAACGTCAACGCCCAGCGGCGCAAAACCTCTATACGAAATCAATTACGCTTGCATTACTTTGTCGACAGTAATGCTCCAAAATCGCTTACAACCTGGCATACTTTGCCATGGGCATGGCCGCTTTGTACGTGCTGTGTCCATAATTTGCATTACACGTAAACCAAATTGTATACCAGAGCCGAACAGCCTTCGGCTCTCTTACACTTGGTTTACTTTTCAATATACTGCTGAATATGTTAGTAATGCACTTTGTTTACGATTTAATATACTGCTTTTAAAATGGTATATGGGTTGGTAATGTACTTGGTTTACTTTACAATATACTGCTGAAAGTACAGCATATGCGTTAGTAATGCGCTTTGTTTACGATTCAATATACTGATTTAAAAACGGTATATGGGTTGGTAATGTACTTGGTTTACTTTTTAATATACAAATGTAAGAGTAGTATACACATTTGTAATGCACGTACATTACCGCCCATATGAACGAGTAATAAAATAGTAATACAGTAAATTTATTTTAGTTTAAGGCTAACAGGCAGTAGAGTAAAACCGCCTGAAGGAAAACGAAACTTCATATAAAAATCGCTGTCAACATTCTTAGCGTTCTTTTTATATAAAGTTTTTTTTCTTTCAGTTGGTTTTATACTACTGCCTCTTAGCCTTTACTTATTTTATTAATTTTTAATTTAACAATTGTTTTGACATGTTTACATTATTATTATTTTCTTTTAATTTCTCATCAAATTTTCTTTTTGCGATTCGCCCTTTATGGGTTCTAAACGCCTGGCGAATCAATGCTATGTACTGGCGGTGATTGAATCCGTCACATTTTAAACTATCTGTAAAGACAAATACATTTATTTAGTTTTTTTATTGAATGAGCGTTTTGAAAATATTTATACATACCATACAGCGCATCGTTCAACGCATGGAACTGCTTAAATCCACACTTTTCATTTATACCGTCATAGTTAAAGTCCGATATTACTTTTTTTCCCAAAATTGAATCAAAATTTTTTACTACGTCTCCTTTTATAATAGCTTTAATTAGATTCACCTTTGTTTAAAAAAGAAAAATTTGAATCATTATTAATAAATTAAATTAAACAAAAATGTAGCATACTTACATATTTCTCTTTATTGGAACTGTTTGGAGAGGTTGTTGTTAGAATGTATTTTTCATTGACCCACTTAGTAATCAACCCCTTTTTGTTTTCAACAAACTCAGTTTTATGTTGCTCGATTTTGGATTGATTACTGTAATAAATATTATTTATCTGCTCCAAAATTTTTGTTGGGCTTTTGATGGATTTTTTCAGTTTCTGCAGAAAGTTTTCAAATTTATATGCTGTTAAATGTTGGATATAGCCGGTTTCTTGGACAGACTCGCACATATGAAGTAAATTGTGAACATTAAAAGACACATTTTGTTGTCCATATAACACAGCAAAAGTGTTTACAAAATATTCAAAAATACTTTGAATTTCGTCAAGATTTTCTTTATAATCAGATTTGGACAGTAACAGCCTGTATCCCGAATGGAGCAAAAGTATGTTATAATAGAAGTCATCAGGTATCAGATCTTTCAGGAGCACAATTGAAGTGTATAAGATGAAAAGTCTAAACTCTGTGGCTTTCCACATGTTCACCTCTTCAAAGCTTCGTGGTTTTCTATGAAATTCTATTGGGGTGAAGGCTGAAATGGCCAAACTGCGTCTGTTAATCTCTTGCTTATGTGCACTAGTAAATCTAAATCTGTCGGACTCATTATTAAAAATCATTTTAATTATTTTTTTGGTGATCCCTAAATCTATTAGGTGCATAGGATCAAGAGGAAATTGGGTGATCATGCCAATGCCAAGTTTTTCTAAAATCATTTGATTTTGCAGAAAATAATTTTGGTGGTGATCAACATATCTTCTAGAAGCATTGTCACTGTCACTGACTTTTTGGCCACGGCTGGTCGAAAATGCTGTAAAGTTTCCTATACGAGTGCCCACCTGAGTGCATTTCATGCATCCATTAAACGATGTGTGTCCTTTCAAGCCGCAAATAAAGGATTTTGCAGGGGCGTCACATACAAATGCTTTGCAGTTAATTTTTATATTGCCAATACCTTTAACGCCATCTAACTCTATGCGCTGCAGCTCTTGCAAAAAATCGTTTAAAAATGTGTTTGGATTTGTTGGTTTCTGCTTCCCCAAAAATGTACCAATAAGGAATACCTGACTATCTTTTACGTCACGAAAGTGACCCATTATAGGCCAAAGACCTGTACGTGAACTTTTAAATAGTGGCAAGCCATCTATCCCCACATCCATGGACAGATCTGTATAATTTTTTAAAATGTGTCTATTGTTTAATACGTAATTTTCGATGCCCAGGTGTAAATAACTGCCAGGAGCTACTGTTCTCGTAACAATTTTGCTCCCAAAATCTACCAGGGATTCTACCGAGGCAGGAACATCGATTCCGGAATCTAATAATATTTTTAAAAGTGCACGAACACAGGATCTGGCTGGTCTATACTCTAAATACCAATCTCGAAGATTGTCTGGAAGGGTTGGGGAACTACTTTCATTAAAATTGATTTCTTGGTTTTTTTCGTTTTCATGTAGGAATTCAGAATTTCGGTTTGGGAGATCAGTTGCATTACTTTCACTGATAAACTCAGTATTATCATTGTCACTTATTGATGTCGACGATTCCGACACTACGCCATTTTTATATTTTTCAATAGCAGCCAGACGGCGCAAATTCCGTTTGCTAAACCCCTTTCTTGCACTCATATTTTTATGAATGTATATATGTATGCACGTAAATAAATGTATGTATATTTATATGTACATATGTATGTATATGTATGTTATTACGTACGAATTATACGTTTTATTATTAATGTTACTTACCATAAACTCTTTTTATTTTATTGAAAATTTAATAACTTAACACCCGCGTAGGTCCGTAGCTCACTGGAAATGAAAAGGAAGTGACGCGCCGCTCTAACTAACAAATCAAATGTTTTTTTTGCAAAACAAAAGGAATAAGCAACAGAAAAAAAACGACAAGACAGAAGGAATGCCGAAAAATGCTTTTTAGCATGCAAACAAAATAACACAATTTTATTTTGTTAAGGAAGAGCAGTGCGAGTTGCTATTTGTGCATTACTTTTTCAGCATTTGTAATGCAGATTTTCGGCAGATCACATTCGGCACACTTCATTTAATGGATGAGGGGGTAGGCAAGAAATAGAAGGTAAGACGACTCGTCTTTTCTATTTGCCTTCGCTTACCTTCCCTCAAACGAAATGCAGCGCTTGTAATCAATTACGTTTTCTGCGGAGGTAATGCAGTTTTTCGGCAGACCACATTCAGTTCTGCGCCGCTGGGTGGTGTTGTTTTGTGGTTGGCTACAAAATAAGATCGCGCTGCGCAAAGAACGATTTAGAAGTAGGCGCGGGGAAGGTGAGAGTTGCACGAACAACAAAGTCAAGCAGCATTGCATGACAGTTACATTGTCTAATTCTCTCTCTATTTCTTTTTATGCTGACACCGACAAGTGCAGACGCGTTTTTGTTATCAAGGTGTTGTGCATAATATAAAATAAATGCGGGACCAAAGCAAAGAAAGTTTCAACGAGGAAGATCCCGTCGAAAAAAATTAGGTAATTATAAATGAATATATAAAAGGTGAGTGAAATTAATTAATTCATTTCAATAAAAACACAAACTTAGGCGACGCCAGTCATGAAACACAAGTCCCAGTGTGCATGCATTAGCTTGTGTGCCAGCTCGTTTTTTTGCTTGCTTCCCTCTCTCTCACTTTTTGTTACTCTCACAGCAATGCCGTGGCCTTGGTGTTGTTTGGTGGTTGGCTACAAAATAAGATCGCGCTGCGCTAAGAACGATGTAGAAGTTGTCGCGGGGGAGGTGAGAGTTGCACGAACAACGAAGCCAAGCTGCATTGCACGACAGTTACATTATCTAATTCTTTTCTTTCTCTATTTCTTTTTATGCTGCTTTCTTACGCGCTCAGCGTAGAGGAATTACTATTGATTTAGTTCTATTCGCACTACTTATAGTACAGTAAAAATAGGTTTTGACCCGGAAAAAATTGCACACTGGAGTTTCTCTTGCTTAATGTATTAAGGACCATCCAAAAAGTCTAAAACCAATTTGGAGACCTCCTCCCCGTAGGGTTTTCCGTTATTTTGAGATATGTTTGAGCCCATTTATCTCGAAATCTATAAGCCGTACATAAAAATTTCCAAGGCAGAAAAAGTTTAAAATTGAATTTAAAATTTTATTTTGTATTCGGAGGTATACCCAAAAGTTCACATTTTAGGCGGCAGAGGGGGCCCAATCCCATGGGATTGGAGTTTACACGTACACGTGTTTTGTACACAAAACACATGCATGTGTGCGTGATTTTTGTACTGAACTAGTCTCAGCAAATTCTCTGGCGTTGCTATGCTCTTGTTGCAAAGCATGGTAGAATTATACAGGTAAGCTATTCACTGCACTGAAACCTTATTTTTAGTCTGAGCGAAAAAGTGAGAGAGTGAAACCACCCCCATTGCTGTTGTTGTGCGTAGGCAAGCATATTTAAAATTTTATTTTGTGCTGATGGTTGCAACTAGAGTGGCTTATTTTTTACCACTGCACAAAATTACGGTAAATGCTGAAAAACTATGCGCAGAAACAACCTTTCTCGTGTAAAATATCAACGAAACTAAAATAAGGTTTGAGTTGCGAAAATTTTTCGGGAATAGCTTACCTTGTTTATTCTACCATGGTTGCAAAGCAACAGACACGAAGTTGCTTGTGCATGACTTCGGCTCTTGCTTAGAGCGCGTGCTTGCTCTCACAATGCTAAAGCACTCCAGCATTAGTATGCCGTGGCTTTGGTGCTGTGTGGCAAAAAACACAAAATCAGTTTCAAGGTATATTTACTACAGGTAGCATACTCCCGCCGAAGGCTCTAACAAATATTACCAATTTTTAGGTTCGTTGCGACTGCACGTGAAGAGGGTTGTTTACGCGCATCGGGTGCGAGCAACAGATACAATTTTTGTTTGTTTCCTTGAATCAGTTTATGTTTAATTTGCTACAAGCTAAGATCGCGCTACGCAAATTATTGATTTTAAAAAGGAACAAATGATCAAAGAGGAATGGAAAAATGAGCGGCGCGATCTAAGCTTGTAGCCAACTAAACATAGACTGATTTTGTGTTTTCTGCCAAACAGGCACCAAAGCCAAAAAGCAAGCACGCCATTAGCTTGTGTGCCAGCTCGTATTTTTATTTGCTTCTCTCTCCTCTCTCACTTTTTGTTACCCTCACGGCAATGTCGTGTCTTGGTGCGTTTGTTTTGATTTTCTTTTTCGCATTGATGAATTGACGCTGACGTTGTGTTGGTGGTCATGACTTCGGCTCTTGTTGAGAACGCCGAAAAACGTTCGTTTCATTTCGTTTGTATAAAAACAATTAACTAAAAAATATTAGTTAATCCAACACCTTTAATATAAAACTGTGAAAATGCTACATCAGAAAAAATAAAATATGCATAGAAATTATAATTTGACGTGTTCTATCTTTTTGCTATACATTTAACAAAAATTGACATCACATATGTCAGATATCTCTCTGGAACGAGAATTCCTTCACTTTCATGTGTTGCTGAACTTTTGATCGTTTGTCGCTGGAATTTGTACATGGACTTGTTTTCTTTAATAATTAAAATACTCGGTTGTTCAATTTAAAAATTTTTTTTATTAATTATTATTAATAATATTATGTATTCTACAATAAAAATTTAAGATATTTTTTTAATGCCGATTTTAGAACCTAGGAGGTCCCTAGGTAGGGACTGTAGGTACAGTTTATAGCCGGATGCGAACGGCGGTGTCTTAAATTAATAGAGATTTTCTTGGGCAAATAGCGTCTTTGAGCTAGCGATGCCAGTGCTAGGCAAATGTACCAGTGCATCTGCGGGGAATCGAACCACCGACCTTCGGTTGGTAAAGCGAGTACGCTACCACTACGACACCGAAGGCCACTAATCTTTGTTTATTGTTTTTAATTCTTAGCACTATAACAAACTCACGCAAGGACAAATTCGATCATTTGCCGACGGCACTTGCACAACCTTTCACTTTGAACGCTAGTTCGCACTGTTTAAAATAAACGTCCACCCACATTAGAACTTCAACAAAAACACGCGAGGACAATAACGATCGTTTGCCGACGGCATTTGCACAACCTTTCACTTTGAAATGTACTTCACTACTGCAAGCAAAATAAAGACCCACGAGGGAGAGCTGTTTGGCATTTCCTCGCTGTGTAACAGCGCGTATTTTTGCTTGCTTTTCTCTCTCTCTCACTTTTTGCTACTCTCACAGCAATGCCGTGACCTTGGTGCGTTGTGTTTTGCTTTTCTCTTTCGCATTGACGAATTGCGACGCTGACGTTGTGTTGGTGGTCATGACTTCGGCTTTGGCTCTTGTTGAGAGAGCGAGCCGTGGTCATGGTAAAGAGAGGAGAGTAAAGCGGCCGCGACTGTTCAGCTAAAGCATGCAGCACATGTGTATGTGTGTAAACGAAAGAAAAGTTACATTGTTTAATTCTATTTCTTTTTATGCTGCTTTCTTACGCGCTCAGCGCAGAGGAATTACTATAGATTTTATTCTATTCGTACTACTAATGCGTTGGCAGAGTGAAGGTGATAAATATAAGTAAAAGTAATGCTTCAAGATATTTTTGTATGAATATTGAAGCTACATACATATGTATGTTTATTGCGCTAACTGTATTTTCAGTTGTAATATAATAAAATATAAATACAAATTTTAATATATTATTTACATTGTTTACATTGACAGGTTTGCAAATTTGAAGTCACTCTCACGTTTTGTTTCAGCTAAGGAGTGCAAAAACATAACGTTTGCTTTGCGCTGAGCGCCTAAAAAATAATTGATTGTTAAGACACCGTTTGAACTCCAAAGTAATGTTAAGACGGCTAAACTAACAAAATAAAAAAAAGCGTAACAAAATAAGTTGGGCGAAAAGTTTTACTTCTAACGCGTGCTTCTTCTGCACGCGAATTTTTTTGTTTCATAAGTATTTGGCCGGACATGAAGAATAAAACAAAGCCAATCAATAAAGGCCGATCAAAGGAATAGAAATTTTTGTAAGCCAGACTAGTAATTCCGCTAAGTGTAACTTGTGCCCAACAATTGTAAAAACCGGTGGAAACACCTCCAATCTATTTAACCATCTTAAAAGATCGCACCCATATTCGTTGCAATCCGAAAAAAATATACAAACGATGCAGACTTTTTTCGATCCGAAAAAACGGCAAATAAACAGAAAGCAGACGAAGAAAGAAAAAGTCTTTTAGATAACGCATCTATTAAAATGATTTTTTTTTTTTTAGTTTTGACAAATTTTTGTTTTCGAAATACATATCTCGAAATCCGCTGCATTTAAAAATTTGTGGAGCTCATTTTGGGTTTTAATATTTAATAAATTTAATTATTGTCTAATAAACAGATATGAAGAGAAAACAAAACAAAAAAAGAATTTTGGGTTTTAGCTTGCCATTTTACTATGGATACGAGTAAAAAATGTTGAGGATACATTTTGCTAAAAACTAGTTTTATTTTTAGATCTCAAAGAAATCAAAAGAATTGTTACTTATTTTTTATGTTTCTCTAATTAAGTTTTGAGTCTTAAATCAAATGAATTGTTTCTTAATCATTATGTTTTCTTTTATTAAATTTTGAATCAAATGAATTATTCGTTTTCTTTTAAGTTTTGAATTTTTGTTTCCGTTATTATGAAATATGGAAATGAATTTGAGTGAATTTTGTATAAATATTCTTTTTTGTATATAGGTTTTCATGTCTGTAATTATGTGCGGCTTAAACTTGCTAGCGCCTACCGTTTTAGTGCGATTAATCGATTTCTTTTTGAGAATCGATCGAAAAAATCGACTCCAAAATCGAATATCGAGCTCAGCTTTACAGCCAACGTCGCCAAAATTACGCAAAAAAAAAAAAAATTAATAATACATACAAACTTGAAAATACGTACAATATCAAAAAAGTCCAGACTACTTAATAATAATATTTACAGTATGTAAGGCTTAAACTGCTTGTGAATTATAAGCACTTTATGAAAAAAAATTCATTGCGTGCTCCCACTTATTACAGTTGTGCAAATTGGATTGGAAGAAAATACAATTTTTTATTGAATGATTTTTTAGAAGAAGGAAGAAATGCACGAGCGACTGTAATCAATTTTCTTTGTGATTATTAAATTTTATTAGATATACATACATTTAAAACACTAGCTAACAATGGATATTAAATAATATATAATACATTTCTTTAAGGAGTTTGTTTTCCATGCTACATGAGATTTACACAGTTTTAATTTTAATACACTATTGGACTATTTATATATTTTGCTGTGCGTGGGCATTGCTAGTAATGCAGTTATTGAATATATTATTGTAAAATATATTTAAATGAATATATATATAAATAAATAATAATTTTATTAATTATTCTTGATTCGCTGGAAGGATTAAAAGTAATAGTATTTAAATTTATATTATAGCACCGAATAAAGATTTTTTAAATTTCATAGCAAAACAAAAAATTTTTTAATGTCATAGTAACTTGTTTCGCGTATACCCAGAAAATTATTGGGCCTGTTCCGGTGTTCACTTTTAAGCAAATATTAATTTGTACTTTTTTTAGGGTTTTTACTACATGCTATCAGGAATTTTTGTTTTAATATTAATAAACTACATTAATTTATATATAAAGGAAAATATATTTAACTATATAATTCGTTGCTATGTTTTAAAAGGCATCGATAGCTTAATGCCATATGGTGTTACCAAACAATTACGTGAACAGGGGTGGTTTGCTTGTAAAACTGCTTTATAAAAATCGAATACACAATTTTTGAAACAAAGTAATCTATGAAAAATAAGTATTCCCTTCAAATTTGTTTCAAAATGTGTTAAGCTGAGAAAAATATTTTTTAGTTCATTCTCTGCTGGAAGCTCGAAGTGAAAACATCGTTTGGCTCTAAATAAAATAAATTTTATTTTCCATTTCCTTTTACAGGCTAATGTAAGTAAAAAAAGTGTACATACAAAATTTTAAATAATCAAAATATATTATACGCATCCATAAGAAAATGTGTGCATCTGAGCAAGAGAAAACATCCCTTTGCTACTGTAGCGAGAGCGAGAAAGCATACGGGTGGGCAAAAACAATTTTTTTTATCTGTCTTGCTGTGCATTTTGTATGTTTTTTTTGAAGTAAAACTTTTTAGGTGGCATTATGCATTTTTGGGCATTGTTGGGCATTGTGTATTTTTGGGCATGAATCAATGCGTGAATGAATAATGCGTGAACGAATGAATGTGAATTTCTATGGGAGTAACTTTGATATTTAGTTAAACGAAAAAAACGTTAGCTGCTTTTGATTTTCTCTTTCGCATTGCGACGTTGACGTTGTGTTGGTGGTCATGAGTCATGGCTTCGCTTCTTGTTGAGAGAGCCAACTGTGGTCATGGTAAAGAGAAGGGAGTAAAGCGGCCGCGGCTGGTCAGCTAAAGCACGCAGCACATGTGTATGTGTGTAAACGAAAGAATTGTTTTTGTATGCATTGCGTGAACACAACACAGCGACATACATACATACAAGTGCCAGTGCTTGCCATTAGCTTGTGTGCCAGCTCGTATTTTTGCTTGCTTCCCTCTCTCTCACTTTTTGTTACTCTCACAGCAATGCCGTGGCCTTGGTGTTGTTTAGTGGTTGGCTACAAAATAAGATCGCGCTGCGCAAAGAACGATTTAGAAGTAGGCGCGGGGAAGGTGAGAGTTGCACGAACAACAAAGTCAAGCAGCATTGCATGACAGTTACATTGTCTAATTCTCTCTCTATTTCTTTTTATGCTGACACCGACAAGTGCAGACGCGTTTTTGTTATCAAGGTGTTGTGCATAATATAAAATAAATGCGGGACCAAAGCAAAGAAAGTTTCAACGAGGAAGATTCCGTCAAAAAAAATTAGGTAATTACTCTTTTAATGGATTTCGAAATGGAAGCAATATATGAATATATAAAAAAGTGAGTGAAATTAATTAATTCATTTCAATAAAAACACAAACTTAGGCGACGCCAGTCATGAAACACAAGTCCCAGTGTGCATGCATTAGCTTGTGTGCCAGCTCGTTTTTTTGCTTGCTTCCCTCTCTCTCACTTTTTGTTACTCTCACAGCAATGCCGTGGCCTTGGTGTTGTTTGGTGGTTGGCTACAAAATAAGATCGCGCTGCGCTAAGAACGATGTAGAAGTTGGCGCGGGGGAGGTGAGAGTTGCACGAACAACGAAGCCAAGCAGCATTGCACGACAGTTACATTGTCTAATTCTTTTCTTTCTCTATTTCTTTTTATGCTGCTTTCTTACGCGCTCAGCGTAGAGGAATTACTATTGATTTAGTTCTATTCGCACTACTTATAGTACAGTAAAAATAGGTTTTGACCCGGAAAAAATTGCACACTGGAATTTCTCTTGCTTAATGTATTAAGGACCATCCAAAAAGTCTAAAACCAATTTGGAGACCTCCTCCCCGTAGAGTTTTCCGTTATTTTGAGATATGTTTGAGCCCATTTATCTCGAAATCTATAAGCCGTACATAAAAATTTCCAAGGCAGAAAAAGTTTAAAATTGAATTTAAAATTTTTTTTGTATTGGGAGGTATACCCAAAAGTTCACATTTTAGGCGGCAGAGGGGGCCCAATCCCATGGGATTGAGTTTACACATACACGTGTTTTGTACACAAAACACATGCATGTGTGGTGATTTTTGTACTGAACTACTCTCAGCAAATTCTCTGGCGTTGCTATGCTCTTGTTGCAAAGCATGGTAGAATTATACAGGTAAGCTATTCACTGCACTGAAACCTTATTTTTAGTCTGAGCGAAAAAGTGGAGAGTGAAACCACCCCCATTGCTGTTGTTGTGCGTAGGCAAGCATATTTAAAATTTTATTTTGTGCTGATGGTTGCAACTAGAGTGGCTTATTTTTTACCACTGCACAAAATTACGGTAAATGCTGAAAAACTATGCGCAGAAACAACCTTTCTCGTGTAAAATATCAACGAAACTAAAATAAGGTTTGAATTGCGAAAATTTTTCGGGAATAGCTTACCTTGTTTATTCTACCATGGTTGCAAAGCAACAGACACGAAGTTGCTTGTGCATGACTTCGGCTCTTGCTTAGAGCGCGTGCTTGCTCTCACAATGCTAAAGCACTCCAGCATTAGTATGCCGTGGCTTTGGTGCTGTGTGGAAAAAACACAAAATCAGTTTCAAGGTATATTTACTACAGGTAGCATACTCCCGCCGAAGGCTCTAACAAATATTACCAATTTTTAGGTTCGTTGCGACTGCACGTGAGGAGGGTTGTTTACGCGCATCGGGTGCGAGCAACAGATACAATTTTTGTTTGTTTCCTTGAATCAGTTTATGTTTAATTTGCTACAAGCTAAGATCGCGCTACGCAAATTATTGATTTTAAAAAGGAACAAATGATCAAAGAGGAATGGAAAAATGAGCGGCGCGATCTAAGCTTGTAGCCAACTAAACATAGACTGATTTTGTGTTTTCTGCCAAACAGGCACCAAAGCCAAAAAGCAAGCACGCTTCTAAGCAAGAGCCGAAGTCATGCACAAGCAACTTGATCTGTTGCTTTGGACGTCAGCGTCGAAACACGTCACAGCGGCAGAAAATGTTCAATACAAGCGCAAAAAAAAAAGCATATGTATATTTTGCCGACCACTGCTTTAAAGTCATCCCGTACCTTGAAAAAAAGAATTGTTTTTGTATGCATTGCGTGAATACAACACAGCGACATACATACATACAAGTGCAGTGTTTGCCATTAGCTTGTGTGCCAGCTCGTATTTTTATTTGCTTCTCTCTCCTCTCTCACTTTTTGTTACTCTCACGGCAATGCCGTGCCTTGGTGCGTTTGTTTTGATTTTCTTTTTCGCATTGATGAATTGACGCTGACGTTGTGTTGGTGGTCATGACTTCGGCTCTTGTTGAGAACGCCGAAAAACGTTCGTTTCATTTCGTTTGTATAAAAACAATGAACTAAAAAATATTAGTTAATCCAACACCTTTAATATAAAACTGTGAAAATGCTACATCAGAAAAAATAAAATATGCATAGAAATTATAATTTGACGTGTTCTATCTTTTTGCTATACATTTAACAAAAATTGACATCACATATGTCAGATATCTCTCTGGAACGAGAATTCCTTCACTTTCATGTGTTGCTGAACTTTTGATCGTTTGTCGCTGGAATTTGTACATGGACTTGTTTTCTTTAATAATTAAAATACTCGGTTGTTCAATTTAAAAATTTTTTTTATTAATTATTATTAATAATATTATGTATTCTACAATAAAAATTTAAGATATTTTTTTAATGCCGATTTTAGAACCTAGGAGGTCCCTAGGTAGGGACTTTAGGTACAGTTTATAGCCGGATGCGAACGGCGGTGTCTTAAATTAATAGAGATTTTCTTGGGCAAATAGCGTCTTTGAGCTAGCGATGCCAGTGCTAGGCAAATGTACCAGTGCATCTGCGGGGAATCGAACCACCGACCTTCGGTTGGTAAAGCGAGTACGCTACCACTACGACACCGAAGGCCACTAATCTTTGTTTATTGTTTTTAATTCTTAGCACTATAACAAACTCACGCAAGGACAAATTCGATCATTTGCCGACGGCACTTGCACAACCTTTCACTTTGAACGCTAGTTCGCACTGTTTAAAATAAACGTCCACCCACATTAGAACTTCAACAAAAACACGCGAGGACAATAACGATCGTTTGCCGACGGCATTTGCACAACCTTTCACTTTGAAATGTACTTCACTACTGCAAGCAAAATAAAGACCCACGAGGGAGAGCTGTTTGGCATTTCCTCGCTGTGTAACAGCGCGTATTTTTGCTTGCTTTTCTCTCTCTCTCTCTCACTTTTTGCTACTCTCACAGCAATGCCGTGACCTTGGTGCGTTGTGTTTTGCTTTTCTCTTTCGCATTGACGAATTGCGACGCTGACGTTGTGTTGGTGGTCATGACTTCGGCTTTGGCTCTTGTTGAGAGAGCGAGCCGTGGTCATGGTAAAGAGAGGAGAGTAAAGCGGCCGCGACTGTTCAGCTAAAGCATGCAGCACATGTGTATGTGTGTAAACGAAAGAAAAGTTACATTGTTTAATTCTATTTCTTTTTATGCTGCTTTCTTACGCGCTCAGCGCAGAGGAATTACTATAGATTTTATTCTATTCGTACTACTAATGCGTTGGCAGAGTGAAGGTGATAAATATAAGTAAAAGTAATGCTTCAAGATATTTTTGTATGAATATTGAAGCTACATACATATGTATGTTTATTGCGCTAACTGTATTTTCAGTTGTAATATAATAAAATATAAATACAAATTTTAATATTTACATTGTTTACATTGCAGGTTTGCAAATTTGAAGTCACTCTCACGTTTTGTTTCAGCTAAGGAGTGCAAAACATAACGTTTGCTTTGCGCTGAGCGCCTAAAAATAATTGATTGTTAAGACACCGTTTGAACTCCAAAGTAATGTTAAGACGGCTAAACTAACAAAATAAAAAAAAGCGTAACAAAATAAGTTGGGCGAAAAGTTTTACTTCTAACGCGTGCTTCTTCTGCACGCGAATTTTTTTTGTTTCATAAGTATTTGGCCGGACATGAAGAATAAAACAAAGCCAATCAATAAAGGCCGATCAAAGGAATAGAAATTTTTGTAAGCCAGACTAGTAATTCCGCTAAGTGTAACTTGTGCCCAACAATTGTAAAAACCGGTGGAAACACCTCCAATCTATTTAACCATCTTAAAAGATCGCACCCATATTCGTTGCAATCCGAAAAAAATATACAAACGATGCAGACTTTTTTCGATCCGAAAAACGGCAAATAAACAGAAAGCAGACGAAGAAAGAAAAAGTCTTTTAGATAACGCATCTATTAAAATGATTTTTTTTTTTTTAGTTTTGACAAATTTTTGTTTTCGAAATACATATCTCGAAATCCGCTGCATTTAAAAATTTGTGGAGCTCATTTTGGGTTTTAATATTTAATAAATTTAATTATTGTCTAATAAACAGATATGAAGAGAAAACAAAACAAAAAAAGAATTTTGGGTTTTAGCTTGCCATTTTACTATGGATACGAGTAAAAAATGTTGAGGATACATTTTGCTAAAAACTAGTTTTATTTTTAGATCTCAAAGAAATCAAAAGAATTGTTACTTATTTTTTATGTTTCTCTAATTAAGTTTTGAGTCTTAAATCAAATGAATTGTTTCTTAATCATTATGTTTTCTTTTATTAAATTTTGAATCAAATGAATTATTCGTTTTCTTTTAAGTTTTGAATTTTTGTTTCCGTTATTATGAAATATGGAAATAAATTTGAGTGAATTTTGTATAAATATTCTTTTTGTATATAGGTTTTCATGTCTGTGATTATGTGCGGCTTAAACTTGCTAGCGCCTACCGTTTTAGTGCGATTAATCGATTTCTTTTTGAGAATCGATCGAAAAAATCGACTCCAAAATCGAATATCGAGCTCAGCTTTACAGCCAACGTCGCCAAAATTACGCAAAATAAAAAAAAATTAATAATACATACAAACTTGAAAATACGTACAATATCAAAAAGTCCAGACTACTTAATAATAATATTTACAGTATGTAAGGCTTAAACTGCTTGTGAATTATAAGCACTTTATGAAAAAAAATTCATTGCGTGCTCCCACTTATTACAGTTGTGCAAATTGGATTGGAAGAAAATACAATTTTTTATTGAATGATTTTTTAGAAGAAAGGAAGAAATGCACGAGCGACTGTAATCAATTTTCTTTGTGATTATTAAATTTTATTAGATATACATACATTTAAAACACTAGCTAACAATGGATATTAAATAATATATAATACATTTCTTTAAGGAGTTTGTTTTCCATGCTACATGAGATTTACACAGTTTTAATTTTAATACACTATTGGACTATTTATATATTTTGCTGTGCGTGGGCATTGCTAGTAATGCAGTTATTGAATATATTATTGTAAAATATATTTAAATGAATATATATATAAATAAATAATAATTTTATTAATTATTCTTGATTCGCTGGAAGGATTAAAAGTAATAGTATTTAAATTTATATTATAGCACCGAATAAAGATTTTTTAAATTTCATAGCAAAACAAAAAATTTTTTAATGTCATAGTAACTTGTTTCGCGTATACCCAGAAAATTATTGGGCCTGTTCCGGTGTTCACTTTTAAGCAAATATTAATTTGTACTTTTGTACTATCAGGAATTTTTGTTTTAATATTAATAAACTTTAATTTATATATAGAAATATATTTAACTATATAATTCGTTGCTATGTTTTAAAAGGCATCGATAGCTTAATGCCATATGGTGTTACCAAACAATTACGTCAACAGGGGTGGTTTGCTTGTAAAACTGCTTTATAAAAATCGAATACACAATTTTTGAAACACAGTAATCTATGAAAAATAAGTATTCCCTTCAAATTTGTTTCAAAATGTGTTAAGCTGAGAAAAATAATTTTTTAGTTCATTCTCTGCTGGAAGCTCGAAGTGAAAACATCGTTTGGCTCTAAATAAAATAAATTTTATTTTCCATTTCCTTATACAGGCTAATGTAAGTAAAAAAAGTGTACATACAAAATTTTAAATAATCAAAATATATTATACGCAACCATAAGAAAATGTGTGCATCTGAGCAAGAGAAAACATCCCTTTGCTACTGTAGCGAGAGCGAGAAAGCATACGGGTGGGCAAAAACAATTTTTTTTATCTGTCTTGCTGTGCATTTTGTATGTTTTTTTTGAAGTAAAACTTTTTAGGTGGCATTATGCATTTTTGGGCATTGTTGGGCATTGCGTATTTTTGGGCATGAATCAATGCGAGAATGAATAATGCGTGAACGAATGAATGTGAATTTCTATGGGAGTAACTTTGATATTTAGTTAAACGAAAAAAACGTTAGCTGCTTTTGGTTTTCTCTTTCGCATTGCGACGTTGACGTTGTGTTGGTGGTCATGAGTCATGGCTTCGCTTCTTGTTGAGAGAGCCAACTGTGGTCATGGTAAAGAGAAGGGAGTAAAGCGGCCGCGGCTGGTCAGCTAAAGCACGCAGCACATGTGTATGTGTGTAAACGAAAGAATTGTTTTTGTATGCATTGCGTGAACACAACACAGCGACATACATACATACAAGTGCCAGTGCTTGCCATTAGCTTGTGTGCCAGCTCGTATTTTTGCTTGCTTCCCTCTCTCTCACTTTTGGTTACTCTCACAGCAATGCCATGGCCTTGGTGTTGTTTAGTGGTTGGCTACAAAATAAGATCGCGCTGCGCAAAGAACGATTTAGAAGTAGGCGCGGGGAAGTGGGAGAGTTGGCCGATTTAAGCGGCGATTAATTAATTACTCCTGCTAAATTGTTGCTATTTTTGTACGGATAATTTTATTTTGTAGATAAATATGTCACAAATCACAATTTAATTATAGAAATAATTTTTTGTTTTATCTAAAATATTTATTTATTTTTTTTTTTTAATTTCTGTTAAAACTGCTATCTGGACAGTTTGGCCCAAATCTAAGACATTTTCTTTCACCAATTTTCATAAAATTTATTTCTTTAAAAATGTTTAAGAAATTTATATAAACATCTTTACAAAATTTGGCATGAATCTGACAACCAAATAAATTCAAAATATACACCTGAAATCCATTTTGCCCGCATATGTACTTGTTAGAAAAATGGTCATTCTAGCAGAAATTTATATATAACTTTGAAAAAAATTTTTTTTTTCTGAAAGAATAAATTTATTTTATAGATCAATATTATACAAATATAAAATAATATAAAAATTTTTTTTTTTAATTAAATTATTTATTTATTTATTATTATTATTATTTCCGCAGTTTTTTCTCTGTATCTGATGAGAAATAATCTGAAAAGTCTTTTCCACTTCTTTATTTAAAATAAGACGGATAACGTCATTATTTATGAGTTCATCCGCTTTGGAAGAGGGAAATGATCCTTTTGATAGCATCGTTATGAATGGGTCCAATGAAATACAAAGTATATGTGCCAAGTCTTCCATTGAGATTTTACGCAAATTTGTGTATCAATATATAAGGACAAGGCTTCCTCTGCTGTTTTTAATTTATTTAATTATTTAATTTTGTCGGAGCTTTAAAAAGATACCATCTGAGATGCACTTCGCTTGCCAGAATTGAACAAACTGGTGCTGGCCGCATATACGAGCTCCTGGCACGGAATTTGTTTTAGCAATGTCAGAAACTATTTTGCTATGTTTATTTGTTTTTTTACACTCTGCAAAATCAGTTTTGGCAATTTGAGCTTAGGTCCACCAATAAAAGCTCACTATCTAACCAGTCCGTGTTGATTTTTTCCAAGTTCTTACGAATTTAATGGTTCTCTCTCCATTTTGACGTAAATTTTTGTTGAAATTTTTAATCTGCTTGACTATGTCAACGCATTCTCTACTTCCATATTTTCTTTCGTCAATAATATTGTCATAGATATATGTCTGCACCGCAAAAAGCTTTTTGGAAACGTAATATTCCATATACCATACTGAAAAAGTACTCGCTTGGACACTGACATTGTAGCTAAAAAATTAATTGAAAAATAAGTAGCGAAAAGTAGCAGCTAATTTTGGACATTCTCACAACAGAAAATATTGAACTATTTTTCAAAAAGGAATTGATACCGAACCCGGCCGAACCTCAAAAGTTCAGCTCTACGAAAGATTAGGTTATTAGTAAACATTATAATTCTTGCTAGCACAACTTTCAACATCGAATTTTGGGAGGAAACACAATCACTGGCCACAAACACTTATTTTTTTTAATAAATACATACCTTTTAATATTATTTATTAACAAAAGGTAAAATTGAAAAATAATATATACAAAATCTATAAACAATTGCAGCAACTAGTCAAAATTGGCGGGTAAGCAGTTGTCTGCAGCTGGTGGAGCTAATGTTGTGTTTGAAGCTTTACAGCTTTGCGAATATTGAGAGAATAAGAAAACGAAAAATTTTTTTGCCTATCGGATATATTAATAATCGAATACAAAACGATATTGGACCTATCTATTTTGAAGATTTTGAAATTTACAGGAGCTAGATTGGCCATTTCTCCCATCTGCGCGGGGAAGGTGAGAGTTGCCCGAACAACAAAGTCAAGCAGCTTTGCACGACAGTTACATTGGTCTAATTCTCTCTCTATTTTTTTTTTATGCTGACACCGACAAGTGCAGACGTGTTTTTGGTTATCAAGGTGTTGTGCATGATATAAAATAAATGCGGGACCAAGGCAAAGAAAGTTTCAACGAGGAAGATTCAGTCGAAAGTAAATTAGGTAATTACATCTTTTAATGGATTTCGAAATGGAAGCAATATATGAATATATAAAAAGTGAGTGAAATTTATTAATTCATTTCAATAAAAACACAAACTTAGGCGACGCCAGTCATGAAACACAAAATCAGTTTCAAGGTATATTTACTACAGGTAGCATACTCCCGCCGAAGGCTCTAACAAATATTACCAATTTTTAGGTTCGTTGCGACTGCACGTGAGGAGGGTTGTTTACGCGCATCGGGTGCGAGCAACAGATACAATTTTTGTTTGTTTCCTTGAATCAGCTTATGTTTAATTTGCTACAAGCTAAGATCGCGCTACGCAAATTATTGATTTTAAAAAGGAACAAATGATCAAAGAGGAATGGAAAAATGAGCGGCGCGATCTAAGCTTGTAGCCAACTAAACATAGACTGATTTTGTGTTTTCTGCCAAACAGGCACCAAAGCCAAAAAGCAAGCACGCTCTCTAAGCAAGAGCCGAAGTCATGCACAAGCAACTTCGTATCTGTTGCTTTGCGACGTCAGAGTCGAAACACGTCACAGCGGCAGAAAATGTTCAATACAAGCGCAAAAAAAAAAGCATATGTATATTTCGCCGACCACTGCTTTAAAGTCATCCCGTACCTTGAAAAGAAAGAATTGTTTTTGTATGCATTGCGTGAATACAACACAGCGACATACATACATACAAGTGCCAGTGTTTGCCATTAGCTTGTGTGCCAGCTCGTATTTTTATTTGCTTCTCTCTCCTCTCTCACTTTTTGTTACTCTCACGGCAATGCCGTGCCCATGGTGGAATAATAAGGTGATATCGTGCGAACGCTCACTCTCTTGTTTATAACCCTTATTGTCAGTGCAAAACTTGCTGTGAACGAGTAAGGTTGGTCGCGCACGAAATTTTTAGCTGTGTGTGTTTTGTTTGAAACTTGCAATACAAAACCAAAAGCAAAAAATTATGGGCAATAGCAAACTTCTTAAAATTAGAAGATGCAATAATAATAGTAGAATGGAATTAATTATTATATTAACTATAAAACAAAGCTGAATTGTTCTTTGTTAATTATTTACAAACATATACCAAATATATACATATCTCATTCACTTTCCGAAGCAATGCTTAGAGAGCTTTCATAACCCAAAAGCTTTTGACCTCTCCATTCGCACTCACACGCTACATACAATAAGGGATAGCTTTTACTGACGACATCACCTTATTATTCCACCATGGCCGTGCCTTGGTGCGTTTGTTTTGATTTTCTTTTTCGCATTGATGAATTGACGCTGACGTTGTGTTGGTGGTCATGACTTCGGCTCTTGTTGAGAACGCCGAAAAACGTTCGTTTCATTTCGTTTGTATAAAAACAATTAACTAAAAATATTAGTTAATCCAACACCTTTAATATAAAACTGTGAAAATGCTACATCAGAAAAAATAAAATATGCATAGAAATAATAATTTGACGTGTTCTATCTTTTTGCTATACATTTAACAAAAATTGACATCACATATGTCAGATATCTCTCTGGAACGAGAATTCCTTCACTTTCATGTGTTGCTGAACTTTTGATCGTTTGTCGCTGGAATTTGTACATGGACTTGTTTTCTTTAATAATTAAAATACTCGGTTGTTCAATTTAAAAATTTTTTTTATTAATATTATTAATAATATTATGTATTCTACAATAAAAATTTAAAATATTTTTTTAATGCCGATTTTAGAACCTAGGAGGTCCCTAGGTAGGGACTGTAGGTACAGTTTATAGCCGGATGCGAACGGCGGTGTCTTAAATTAATAGAGATTTTCTTGGGCAAATAGCGTCTTTGAGCTAGCGATGCCAGTGCTAGGCAAATGTACCAGTGCATCTGCGGGGAATCGAACCACTGACCTTCGGTTGGTAAAGCGAGTACGCTACCACTACGACACCGAAGGCCACTAATCTTTGTTTATTGTTTTTAATTCTTAGCACTATAACAAACTCACGCAAGGACAAATTCGATCATTTGCCGACGGCACTTGCACAACCTTTCACTTTGAACGCTAGTTCGCACTGTTTAAAATAAACGTCCACCCACATTAGAACTTCAACAAAAACACGCGAGGACAATAACGATCGTTTGCCGACGGCATTTGCACAACCTTTCACTTTGAAATGTACTTCACTACTGCAAGCAAAATAAAGACCCACGAGGGAGAGCTGTTTGGCATTTCCTCGCTGTGTAACAGCGCGTATTTTTGCTTGCTTTTTCTCTCTCTCTCTCACTTTTTGCTACTCTCACAGCAATGCCGTGACCTTGGTGCGTTGTGTTTTGCTTTTCTCTTTCGCATTGACGAATTGCGACGCTGACGTTGTGTTGGTGGTCATGACTTCGGCTTTGGCTCTTGTTGAGAGAGCGAGCCGTGGTCATGGTAAAGAGAGGAGAGTAAAGCGGCCGCGACTGTTCAGCTAAAGCATGCAGCACATGTGTATGTGTGTAAACGAAAGAAAAGTTACATTGTTTAATTCTATTTCTTTTTATGCTGCTTACGCGCTCAGCGCAGAGAAATTACTATAGATTTTATTCTATTCGTACTACTAATGCGTTGGCAGAGTGAAGGTGATAAATATAAGTAAAAGTAATGCTTCAAGATATTTTTGTATGAATATTGAAGCTACATACATATGTATGTTTATTGCGCTAACTGTATTTTCAGTTGTAATATAATAAAATATAAATACAAATTTTAATATATTATTTACATTGTTTACATTGACAGGTTTGCAAATTTGAAGTCACTCTCACGTTTTGCTTCAGCTAAGGAGTGCAAAACATAACGTTTGCTTTGCGCTGAGCGCCTAAAAAATAATTGATTGTTAAGACACCGTTTGAACTCCAAAGTAATGTTAAGACGGCTAAACTAACAAAATAAAAAAAAGCGTAGCAAAATAAGTTGGGCGAAAAGTTTTACTTCTAACGCGTGCTTCTTCTGCACGCGAATTTTTTTGTTTCATAAGTATTTGGCCGGACATGAAGAATAAAACAAAGCCAATCAATAAAGGCCGATCAAAGGAACAGAAATTTTTGTAAGCCAGACTAGTAATTCCGCTAAGTGTAACTTGTGCTCAACAATTGTAAAAACCGGTGGAAACACCTCCAATCTATTTAACCATCTTAAAAGATCGCACCCATATTCGTTGCAATCCGAAAAAAATATACAAGCGATGCAGACTTTTTTCGATCCGAAAAAACGGCAAATAAACAGAAAGCAGACGAAGAAAGAAAAAGTCACTTAGACAACGCATCTATTAAAATGATTTTTTTTTTTTTAGTTTTGACAAATTTTTGTTTTCGAAATACATATCTCGAAATCCGCTGCATTTAAAAATTTGTGGAGCACATTTTGGGTTTTAATATTTAATAATTTTACTTATTGTCTAATAAACAGATATGAAGAGAAAACAAAACAAAAAAAAGAATTTTGGGTTTTAGCTTGCCATTTTACTATGGATACGAGTAAAAAATGTTGAGGATACATTTTGCTAAAAACTAGTTTTATTTTTAGATCTCAAAGAAATCAAAAGAATTGTTACTTATTTTTTATGTTTCTCTAATTAAGTTTTGAGTCTTAAATCAAATGAATTGTTTCTTAATCATTATATACATATATGTCCTTTATTTTGCTAGAAGTTACTGGTAATAAATAAATAATAACAATAACTTAAGCAAAAACATTCATAGTGAACATAGGGCATCGACAATCTCTTTCCATCTTCCTCTGTTTCTGGCTTGGGTTTTTGCTTGAATCCACGAAATGTGGGCCAGATTTATTTCCTGTTTTGTGCAGCGAATCCAGGTATTTCTTGGGCGACCACGACTACGCTGCCCTTGCGGGTTCCAATCTAGGACTGATCGTGCAATGTCACCGGCAGGCCGGCGTAAAACATGACCAATCCATTTCTATTTGCGTCTCCGTATCTCTAGCTGGACTGGGACGGCGTTCAATCGCGAAAGGAGGTCTTCATTTGTTATTTGGTTTGGCCAAAATATACGCCAGATTTTTCTTAAACAGCGGTTTATGAAAGTCTGCAACTTTCCAATGGTAAGCTGCGTGGGGCTCCAGGTTGTACAACCGTACAAAAGTACGGATTTAACGCTGCTGTTAAAGATTCGCAATTTGGTCCGATGTGAAATGGAGCGCGATCGCCATGTCTTGTGCAATTCGAGGAATGCAACTCGTGCTTTGTTTTTACGGTCACCAATATCTGCATCAGGGCCGCCGTTTTTGGTAATTTTGCTGCCAAGATATTCAAAACTATCCACGTTTTCGATGACTTCGCCTTCGACAACCAGTGGAGTGGTGTTAACTGTACCAATGCGCATAAGCTTGGTTTTCTTTACATTTATGCGCAGGCCAACGCTATTTGCGTTTAGTATTAATCTCTCCAGCTTGGCTTTAATATGATCAAAGCTGTGCGCCATGAAGCATATATCGTCTGCATAGTCGATGTCACCAAGATATTCGTGTAAGCCCCAGCGGATCCCTATCGGCGCTTCGAGGCTAGTCGCCTCCAAGACGGTGTCCAGGACGATAAGGAACAATGTTGGTGATAATACGCAGCCCTGCCTCACCCCCGCTGTTGTTGTAAATGGTTGGCTTTCATTTCCACAAAAACGGACTGTGCACTCAGAGTTTGTGTAAAGTTCGCGTATGAGACCGACTATTTTCTCAGGGATACCTTTGCATAGAAGCGCATTCCACAGCCTGTCTCGAAATCGACGAATAGCAAATAAAGACTGGTGTTATACTCTGCAATTTGTTCAATAATAACGCGCAATGTGTTTATGTGGTCGACACAGGAGCGACCTGGCCTAAAGCCTGCTTGCTCTTTCCGCAAAATAGACTCCAGTATGGGTGAGATTCGATTTAACAGTAAAGTGGCCATTACCTTAATTATTGCGTTCAACAAGGTTATGCCTCTCCAATTTTTGCAATGACTAAGATCCCCGCGTTTGGGAAGCGTTACAACTACACCCTTCTTCCAGTCAGACGGGAGACAATTGTTAAGCCACGCAGTTTTTTTTAAGGGGGTAATTGCTCTTGCAACAGAAATTGCTCCGTATCTCAGTAACTCCGCGGGCATGTTGTCCGGGCCCGCAGCCTTTCCGTTTTTCAGCATTGTCAGAGTCAGCAGGATTTCATCATACGTTGGAGGGTCGGTGGGTATATCTCTCCTAGGATTTCGACGGACACCAGTTAAAGCCATGGGCTCATTTGTGTCATCACCTAGGAAGTTAGACGCTTGCGCACTAAAAAACTGACGCCATCGATCTAATTGGTCCTCTGTGCTCGTAATATCGGACCCATCTGCCGACTTAATCTTGGATGTGCTCCTGATGTTATTACCACACATCTCTTTGACAGCTGCATAGACTCCTCGCAGATTTCCAGTGTTTGTTGCTCGTTCAGCCTCTGCGGCTATGTTGTTATAATAAATTTCGCGGTCAGCCCGCACCATTCGTTTTACCTGAGATGCGCACTGGCGATAATTCTGACGAGCACGTTCTTTATCCGCCGGCACTTTTGCATGTAGGTAGATATGCCGGAGTTGCCGCCTAGTGCGAATTTCTAGCCAAGTCGCTTTCTTAACCCAGGACTTGTTTACACTGCGAACGCTACCCAATACGGTTTCTGCACTCTCCTTGCAAGCTACTGTGATGTCTTCCCATGTATTTGTTCCGTTGTCACCCAATTTGTTGGCCAGAACAGCATTGTATTCAGCGACAACCGCTGGATCACGCAATTTGGAAAGATTAAATTTTGTGTACCTTGGACATTTGTTGCCAGTTGCTGCCGGGCGTTGTCGTAATGTTGCCACAAGTAACATATGGTCACTCTCCATGTCAGCACCGCGTCTGTTTCTGACATCCATAAGTGACCCCCGAAACAGCTTGCTTATAAGGATGTGGTCAATTTGGTTCCTAGTGCAGCCATCAGGCGATTCCCATGTGTATTTGTGTATGTTTTTGTGTGGGAACATTGTTCCTCCAATGATGAGATGATTTCTTGCACAGAAATCAACTAACCTGTCGCCATTATTATTAGTAGTGCAACCAAGACCCTGGGAGCCCATAATTGCCGCTACTCCATTGTTGTTGTTCCCAACTTTGGCATTAAAGTCTCCGATGAACAGTTTGATATCACCGGTCGGTAACAAGCTAGTTACTGCATCCAATTGTAGATAAAAGGCTTCTTTTGCGTCGTCATCATCTGGTTCCGTAGGCATCGAATATCGAGCTCAGCTTTACAGCCAACGTCGCCAAAATTACGCAAAATAAAAAAAAAATTAATAATACATACAAACTTGAAAATACGTACAATATAAAAAAAGTCCAGACTACTTAATAATAATATTTACAGTATGTAAGGCTTAAACTGCTTGTGAATTATAAGCACTTTATGAAAAAAAATTCATTGCGTGCTCCCACTTATTACAGTTGTGCAAATTGGATTGGAAGAAAATACAATTTTTTATTGAATGATTTTTTAGAAGAAGGAAGAAATGCACGAGCGACTGTAATCAATTTTCTTTGTGATTATTAAATTTTATTAGATATACATACATTTAAAACACTAGCTAACAATGGATATTAAATAATATATAATACATTTCTTTAAGGAGTTTGTTTTCCATGCTACATGAGATTTACACAGTTTTAATTTTAATACACTATTGGACTATTTATATATTTTGCTGTGCGTGGGCATTGCTAGTACTGCAGTTATTGAATATATTATTGTAAAATATATTTAAATGAATATATATATAAATAAATAATAATTTTATTAATTATTCTTGATTCGCTGGAAGGATTATTTATTTATTTTATTTATTTTATTTATTTGAGGGGTACAACTACGAACAGTTGACATTATATTATAAAAAGTACATACAATTTATTTAGAAGAGAAAGTAGAGCGAGGAAATTGATATGAACTAATCCGCGTCTCTAGCCCGATGGGTGAACTTTTTAATGATATGCACCTACTCACATCAAGAACTGGCCAGAAACTTGGATTTACAATATCAAAGTTGAAAAAAGGAAGCAAGATAAAAATTAAACATTATATCGGCAAAAGAGCCAATGGGTCACCATTGACCAAGTGGGTGACTCATAAATAAAAGTAATAGTAGCAATAGTATATAAATTTATATTATAGCACCGAATAAAGATTTTTTAAATTTCATAGCAAAACAAAAAATTTTTTAATGTCATAGTAACTTGTTTCGCGTATACCCAGAAAATTATTGGGCCTGTTCCGGTGTTCACTTTTAAGCAAATATTAATGTACTTTTTAGTATAGGGTATAATATATTACTACATGCTATCAGGAATTTTTGTTTTAATATTAATAAACTACATTAATTTATATATAAAGGAAAATATATTTAACTATATAATTCGTTGTTATGTTTTAAAAGGCATCGATAGCTTAATGCCATATGGTGTTACCAAACAATTACGTGAACAGGGGTGGTTTGCTTGTAAAACTGCTTTATAAAAATCGAATACACAATTTTTGAAACAAAGTAATCTGTGAAAAATAAGTATTCCCTTCAAATTTGTTTCAAAATGTGTTAAGCTGAGAAAAATAATTTTTTAGTTCATTCTCTGCTGGAAGCTCGAAGTGAAAACATCGTTTGGCTCTAAATAAAATAAATTTTATTTTCCATTTCCTTTTACAGGCTAATGTAAGTAAAAAAGATGGCGAACGTTAAAGTCGGGCGCAGACGACTTTGGGATACCCTGTACCACCTCATTGCAATTAAGTCCGACATATTGGTTAAGACCTCCAAAAGATATAATTTATTCGGCAAATTTGGCTACGATATTTTCATAAATAAACAGAAATCAGTCGAATTTTACACCAAAAATTTTTTTTTGACCGATCGGTCCTATGGCGACTATATGATATAGTCAACCGATTTTGATCAAATTTGGTACAGTGCTTGGGAACTCTAAAAAACTTCTTATTGCCAAATTTGGTTACAATATCTTCACAAATAAACGAAACACAACGAATTTTGTACAAAACACGATTTTTTGACCGATTGGTCCTATGGGAGCTATATGAAATAGTCAACCGTTTTTGATCAAATTCGGTACAGTGCTTGGGAACTCTAAAAAAACTTCTTAATGCCGAATGTGGTTATGGTATCTTCACAAATAAACGAAACACAACGAATTTTGTACAAAACACGATTTTTTCGACCGATTGGTCCTATGGGAGCTATATGATATAGTCAACCGATTTTGATCAAATTTGGTACAGTGCTTGGGACCTCTAAAAAACTTCTTATTGCCAAATTTGGTTACAATATCTTCACAAATAAACGAAACACAACGAATTTGTACAAAACACGATTTTTTGACCGATTGGTCCTATGGGAGCTATATGATATAGTCAACCGATTTTGATCAAATTTGGTACAGTGCTTGGGAACTCTAAAAAACTTCTTATTGCCAAATTTGGTTACAATATCTTTACAAATAAACGAAAAACAACGAATTTTGTACAAAACACGATTTTTTGACCGATTGGTCCTATGGGAGCTATATGATATAGTCAACCGATTTTGATCAAATTTGGTACAGTGCTTGGGAACTCTAAAAAACTTCTAATTGCCAAATTTGGTTACAATATCTTCACAAACAAACGAAACACAACGAATTTTGTACAAAACACGATTTTTCGACCGATTGGTCCTATGGGAGCTATATGATATTGTCAACCGATTTTGATCAAATTTGGTACAGTGCTTGGGTGCTCTAAAAAACTTCTAAATACTTAATTTGGTTACAATATCTTCTCAAACAAACGAGACAAAACGAATTTTGTACAAAAAACGTTATTTTGACCGATTGGTCCTATGGGAGCTATATGATATAGTCAACCTCGGTAAAATTTGGTAAAGTGCTGGGGGTCTCTAAAAAACTTTCGATTGCCAAATTTGGTTATGATATCTTCATAAACAAACGAAATATCCATCTAAAACTTTTGCTTTTTTTTAAGGTCCGCTGAAACACCCCTATGGGAGCTATATAATGTTATCCCGATATCAAAAAAATAAAATAAACTTGCCTCCTATGGATTAATAAGGTATCTATTCTGAAAGTTTGGTTTCTCTAGCTCTTACCATCTCTGAGATCTAGGCGTTCATACGGACGGACGGACAGACGGACATGGGTATATCGACTTCTCGAGTCACTCTGATCATACTTTAGGTAACTTTGGGGGGTCTCCGACTTCTCCTTCTGTATGTTACATACATTCTCGGCTTGCACAAACACAATATACCCTTTGTACCGTACGGTACAGGGTATAAAAAGTGTACATACAAAATTTTAAATAATCAAAATATATTATACGCATCCATAAGAATATGTGTGCATCTGAGCAAGAGAAAACATCCCTTTGCTACTGTAGCGAGAGCGAGAAAGCATACGGGTGGGCAAAAACAATTTTTTTATCTGTCTTGCTGTGCTTATTTTTTTGAAGTAAACTTTTAGGTGGCATTATGCATTTTTGGGCATTGTTGGGCATTGTGTATTTTTGGGCATGAATCAATGCGTGAATGAATAATGCGTGAACGAATGAATGTGAATTTCTATGGGAGTAACTTTGATATTTAGTTAAACGAAAAAAACGTTAGCTGCTTTTGATTTTCTCTTTCGCATTGCGACGTTGACGTTGTGTTGGTGGTCATGAGTCATGGCTTCGCTTCTTGTTGAGAGAGCCAACTGTGGTCATGGTAAAGAGAAGGGAGTAAAGCGGCCGCGGCTGGTCAGCTAAAGCACGCAGCACATGTGTATGTGTGTAAACGAAAGAATTGTTTTTGTATGCATTGCGTTAACACAACACAGCGACATACATACATACAAGTGCCAGTGCTTGCCATTAGCTTGTGTGCCAGCTCGTATTTTTGCTTGCTTCCCTCTCTCTCACTTTTTGTTACTCTCACAGCAATGCCGTGGCCTTGGTGTTGTTTAGTGGTTGGCTACAAAGTAAGATCGCGCTGCGCAAAGAACGATTTAGAAGTAGGCGCGGGGAAGGTGAGAGTTGCACGAACAACAAAGTCAAGCAGCATTGCATGACAGTTACATTGTCTAATTTCTCTCTATTTTTTTTATGCTGACACCGACAAGTGCAGACGCGTTTTTGTTATCAAAATTATTATGTTGTGCATAATATAAAATAAATGCGGGACCAAAGCAAAGAAAGTTTCAACGAGGAAGGTTCAGTCGAAAAAATATTAGGTAATTACTCTTTTAATGGATTTCGAAATGGAAGCAATATATGAATATATAAAAGTGAGTGAAATTAATTAATTCATTTCAATAAAAACACAAACTTAGGCGACGCCAGTCATGAATCACAAGTCCCAGTGTGCATGCATTAGCTTGTGTGCCAGCTCGTTTTTTTGCTTGCTTCCCTCTCTCTCACTTTTTGTTACTCTCACAGCAATGCCGTGGCCTTGGTGTTGTTTGGTGGTTGGCTACAAAATAAGATCGCGCTGCGCTAAGAACGATGTAGAAGTTGGCGCGGGGGAGGTGAGAGTTGCACGAACAACGAAGCCAAGCAGCATTGCACGACAGTTACATTGTCTAATTCTTTTCTTTCTCTATTTCTTTTTATGCTGCTTTCTTACGCGCTCAGCGTAGAGGAATTACTATTGATTTAGTTCTATTCGCACTACTTATAGTACAGTAAAAATAGGTTTTGACCCGGAAAAAATTGCACACTGGAATTTCTCTTGCTTAATGTATTAAGGACCATCCAAAAAGTCTAAAACCAATTTGGAGACCTCCTCCCCGTAGAGTTTTCCGTTATTTTGATATATGTTTGAGCCCATTTATCTCGAAATCTATAAGCCGTACATAAAAATTTCCAAGGCAGAAAAAGTATGTACGGCTTAAACTGCTTGTGAATTATAAGCACTTTATGAAAAAAAATTCATTGCGTGCTCCCACTTATTACAGTTGTGCAAATTGGATTGGAAGAAAATACAATTTTTTATTGAATGATTTTTTAGAAGAAGGAAGAAATGCACGAGCGACTGTAATCAATTTTCTTTGTGATTATTAAATTTTATTAGATATACATACATTTAAAACACTAGCTAACAATGGATATTAAATAATATATAATACATTTCTTTAAGGAGTTTGTTTTCCATGCTACATGAGATTTACACAGTTTTAATTTTAATACACTATTGGACTATTTATATATTTTGCTGTGCGTGGGCATTGCTAGTACTGCAGTTATTGAATATATTATTGTAAAATATATTTAAATGAATATATATATAAATAAATAATAATTTTATTAATTATTCTTGATTCGCTGGAAGGATTAAAAGTAATAGTATTTAAATTTATATTATAGCACCGAATAAAGATTTTTTAAATTTCATAGCAAAACAAAAATTTTTTAATGTCATAGTAACTTGTTTCGCGTATACCCAGAAAATTATTGGGCCTGTTCCGGTGTTCACTTTTAAGCAAATATTAATTTGTACTTTTTAGTATAGGGTATAATATATTACTACATGCTATCCGGAATTTTTGTTTTAATATTAATAAACTACATTAATTTATATATAAAGGAAAATATATTTAACTATATAATTCGTTGCTATGTTTTAAAAGGCATCGATAGCTTAATGCCATATGGTGTTACCAAACAATTACGTGAACAGGGGTGGTTTGCTTGTAAAACTGCTTTATAAAAATCGAATACACAATTTTTGAAACAAAGTAATCTGTGAAAAATAAGTATTCCCTTCAAATTTGTTTCAAAATGTGTTAAGCTGAGAAAAATAATTTTTTAGTTCATTCTCTGCTGGAAGCTCGAAGTGAAAACATCGTTTGGCTCTAAATAAAATAAATTTTATTTTCCATTTCCTTTTAAAGGCTAATGTAAGTAAAAAAAAGTGTACATACAAAATTTTAAATAATCAAAATATATTATACGCATCCATAAGAATATGTGTGCATCTGAGCAAGAGAAAACATCCCTTTGCTACTGTAGCGAGAGCGAGAAAGCATACGGGTGGGCAAAAACAATTTTTTTTATCTGTCTTGCTGTGCATTTTGTATGTTTTTTTTGAAGTAAAACTTTTTAGGTGGCATTATGCATTTTTGGGCATTGTTGGGCATTGTGTATTTTTGGGCATGAATCAATGCGTGAATGAATAATGCGTGAACGAATGAATGTGAATTTCTATGGGAGTAACTTTGATATTTAGTTAAACGAAAAAAACGTTAGCTGCTTTTGATTTTCTCTTTCGCATTGCGACGTTGACGTTGTGTTGGTGGTCATGAGTCATGGCTTCGCTTCTTGTTGAGAGAGCCAACTGTGGTCATGGTAAAGAGAAGGGAGTAAAGCGGCCGCGGCTGGTCAGCTAAAGCACGCAGCACATGTGTATGTGTGTAAACGAAAGAATTGTTTTTGTATGCATTGCGTTAACACAACACAGCGACATACATACATACAAGTGCCAGTGCTTGCCATTAGCTTGTGTGCCAGCTCGTATTTTTGCTTGCTTCCCTCTCTCTCACTTTTTGTTACTCTCACAGCAATGCCGTGGCCTTGGTGTTGTTTAGTGGTTGGCTACAAAATAAGATCGCGCTGCGCAAAGAACGATTTAGAAGTAGGCGCGGGGAAGGTGAGAGTTGCACGAACAACAAAGTCAAGCAGCATTGCATGACAGTTACATTGTCTAATTCTCTCTCTATTTCTTTTTATGCTGACACCGACAAGTGCAGACGCGTTTTTGTTATCAAGGTGTTGTGCATAATATAAAATAAATGCGGGACCAAAGCAAAGAAAGTTTCAACGAGGAAGATTCAGTCGAAAAAAATTAGGTAATTACTCTTTTAATGGATTTCGAAATGGAAGCAATATATGAATATATAAAAAGTGAGTGAAATTAATTAATTCATTTCAATAAAAACACAAACTTAGGCGACGCCAGTCATGAAACACAAGTCCCAGTGTGCATGCATTAGCTTGTGTGCCAGCTCGTTTTTTTGCTTGCTTCCCTCTCTCTCACTTTTTGTTACTCTCACAGCAATGCCGTGGCCTTGGTGTTGTTTGGTGGTTGGCTACAAAATAAGATTGCGCTGCGCTAAGAACGATGTAGAAGTTGGCGCGGGGGAGGTGAGAGTTGCACGAACAACGAAGCCAAGCAGCATTGCACGACAGTTACATTGTCTAATTCTTTTCTTTCTCTATTTCTTTTTATGCTGCTTTCTTACGCGCTCAGCGTAGAGGAATTACTATTGATTTAGTTCTATTCGCACTACTTATAGTACAGTAAAAATAGGTTTTGACCCGGAAAAAATTGCACACTGGAATTTCTCTTGCTTAATGTATTAAGGACCATCCAAAAAGTCTAAAACCAATTTGGAGACCTCCTCCCCCGTAGAGTTTTCCGTTATTTTGATATATGTTTGAGCCCATTTATCTCGAAATCTATAAGCCGTACATAAAAATTTCCAAGGCAGAAAAAGTATGTACGGCTTAAACTGCTTGTGAATTATAAGCACTTTATGAAAAAAAATTCATTGCGTGCTCCCACTTATTACAGTTGTGCAAATTGGATTGGAAGAAAATACAATTTTTTATTGAATGATTTTTTAGAAGAAGGAAGAAATGCACGAGCGACTGTAATCAATTTTCTTTGTGATTATTAAATTTTATTAGATATACATACATTTAAAACACTAGCTAACAATGGATATTAAATAATATATAATACATTTCTTTAAGGAGTTTGTTTTCCATGCTACATGAGATTTACACAGTTTTAATTTTAATACACTATTGGACTATTTATATATTTTGCTGTGCGTGGGCATTGCTAGTACTGCAGTTATTGAATATATTATTGTAAAATATATTTAAATGAATATATATATAAATAAATAATAATTTTATTAATTATTCTTGATTCGCTGGAAGGATTAAAAGTAATAGTATTTAAATTTATATTATAGCACCGAATAAAGATTTTTTAAATTTCATAGCAAAACAAAAAATTTTTTAATGTCATAGTAACTTGTTTCGCGTATACCCAGAAAATTATTGGGCCTGTTCCGGTGTTCACTTTTAAGCAAATATTAATTTGTACTTTTTAGTATAGGGTATAATATATTACTACATGCTATCCGGAATTTTTGTTTTAATATTAATAAACTACATTAATTTATATATAAAGGAAAATATATTTAACTATATAATTCGTTGCTATGTTTTAAAAGGCATCGATAGCTTAATGCCATATGGTGTTACCAAACAATTACGTGAACAGGGGTGGTTTGCTTGTAAAACTGCTTTATAAAAATCGAATACACAATTTTTGAAACAAAGTAATCTGTGAAAAATAAGTATTCCCTTCAAATTTGTTTCAAAATGTGTTAAGCTGAGAAAAATAATTTTTTAGTTCATTCTCTGCTGGAAGCTCGAAGTGAAAACATCGTTTGGCTCTAAATAAAATAAATTTTATTTTCCATTTCCTTTTACAGGCTAATGTAAGTAAAAAAAAGTGTACATACAAAATTTTAAATAATCAAAATATATTATACGCATCCATAAGAATATGTGTGCATCTGAGCAAGAGAAAACATCCCTTTGCTACTGTAGCGAGAGCGAGAAAGCATACGGGTGGGCAAAAACAATTTTTTTTATCTGTCTTGCTGTGCATTTTGTATGTTTTTTTTGAAGTAAAACTTTTTAGGTGGCATTATGCATTTTTGGGCATTGTTGGGCATTGTGTATTTTTGGGCATGAATCAATGCGTGAATGAATAATGCGTGAACGAATGAATGTGAATTTCTATGGGAGTAACTTTGATATTTAGTTAAACGAAAAAAACGTTAGCTGCTTTTGATTTTCTCTTTCGCATTGCGACGTTGACGTTGTGTTGGTGGTCATGAGTCATGGCTTCGCTTCTTGTTGAGAGAGCCAACTGTGGTCATGGTAAAGAGAAGGGAGTAAAGCGGCCGCGGCTGGTCAGCTAAAGCACGCAGCACATGTGTATGTGTGTAAACGAAAGAATTGTTTTTGTATGCATTGCGTTAACACAACACAGCGACATACATACATACAAGTGCCAGTGCTTGCCATTAGCTTGTGTGCCAGCTCGTATTTTTGCTTGCTTCCCTCTCTCTCACTTTTTGTTACTCTCACAGCAATGCCGTGGCCTTGGTGTTGTTTAGTGGTTGGCTACAAAATAAGATCGCGCTGCGCAAAGAACGATTTAGAAGTAGGCGCGGGGAAGGTGAGAGTTGCACGAACAACAAAGTCAAGCAGCATTGCATGACAGTTACATTGTCTAATTCTCTCTCTATTTCTTTTTATGCTGACACCGACAAGTGCAGACGCGTTTTTGTTATCAAAATTATTATGTTGTGCATAATATAAAATAAATGCGGGACCAAAGCAAAGAAAGTTTCAACGAGGAAGATTCAGTCGAAAAAAAATTAGGTAATTACTCTTTTAATGGATTTCGAAATGGAAGCAATATATGAATATATAAAAAGTGAGTGAAATTAATTAATTCATTTCAATAAAAACACAAACTTAGGCGACGCCAGTCATGAATCACAAGTCCCAGTGTGCATGCATTAGCTTGTGTGCCAGCTCGTTTTTTTGCTTGCTTCCCTCTCTCTCACTTTTTGTTACTCTCACAGCAATGCCGTGGCCTTGGTGTTGTTTGGTGGTTGGCTACAAAATAAGATCGCGCTGCGCTAAGAACGATGTAGAAGTTGGCGCGGGGGAGGTGAGAGTTGCACGAACAACGAAGCCAAGCAGCATTGCACGACAGTTACATTGTCTAATTCTTTTCTTTCTCTATTTCTTTTTATGCTGCTTTCTTACGCGCTCAGCGTAGAGGAATTACTATTGATTTAGTTCTATTCGCACTACTTATAGTACAGTAAAAATAGGTTTTGACCCGGAAAAAATTGCACACTGGAATTTCTCTTGCTTAATGTATTAAGGACCATCCAAAAAGTCTAAAACCAATTTGGAGACCTCCTCCCCCGTAGAGTTTTCCGTTATTTTGATATATGTTTGAGCCCATTTATCTCGAAATCTATAAGCCGTACATAAAAATTTCCAAGGCAGAAAAAGTATGTACGGCTTAAACTGCTTGTGAATTATAAGCACTTTATGAAAAAAAAATTCATTGCGTGCTCCCACTTATTACAGTTGTGCAAATTGGATTGGAAGAAAATACAATTTTTTATTGAATGATTTTTTAGAAGAAGGAAGAAATGCACGAGCGACTGTAATCAATTTTCTTTGTGATTATTAAATTTTATTAGATATACATACATTTAAAACACTAGCTAACAATGGATATTAAATAATATATAATACATTTCTTTAAGGAGTTTGTTTTCCATGCTACATGAGATTTACACAGTTTTAATTTTAATACACTATTGGACTATTTATATATTTTGCTGTGCGTGGGCATTGCTAGTACTGCAGTTATTGAATATATTATTGTAAAATATATTTAAATGAATATATATATAAATAAATAATAATTTTATTAATTATTCTTGATTCGCTGGAAGGATTAAAAGTAATAGTATTTAAATTTATATTATAGCACCGAATAAAGATTTTTTAAATTTCATAGCAAAACAAAAAATTTTTTAATGTCATAGTAACTTGTTTCGCGTATACCCAGAAAATTATTGGGCCTGTTCCGGTGTTCACTTTTAAGCAAATATTAATTTGTACTTTTTAGTATAGGGTATAATATATTACTACATGCTATCCGGAATTTTTGTTTTAATATTAATAAACTACATTAATTTATATATAAAGGAAAATATATTTAACTATATAATTCGTTGCTATGTTTTAAAAGGCATCGATAGCTTAATGCCATATGGTGTTACCAAACAATTACGTGAACAGGGGTGGTTTGCTTGTAAAACTGCTTTATAAAAATCGAATACACAATTTTTGAAACAAAGTAATCTGTGAAAAATAAGTATTCCCTTCAAATTTGTTTCAAAATGTGTTAAGCTGAGAAAAATAATTTTTTAGTTCATTCTCTGCTGGAAGCTCGAAGTGAAAACATCGTTTGGCTCTAAATAAAATAAATTTTATTTTCCATTTCCTTTTAAAGGCTAATGTAAGTAAAAAAAGTGTACATACAAAATTTTAAATAATCAAAATATATTATACGCATCCATAAGAATATGTGTGCATCTGAGCAAGAGAAAACATCCCTTTGCTACTGTAGCGAGAGCGAGAAAGCATACGGGTGGGCAAAAACAATTTTTTTTATCTGTCTTGCTGTGCATTTTGTATGTTTTTTTTTAGAAGTAAAACTTTTTAGGTGGCATTATGCATTTTTGGGCATTGTTGGGCATTGTGTATTTTTGGGCATGAATCAATGCGTGAATGAATAATGCGTGAACGAATGAATGTGAGTTTCTATGGGAGTAACTTTGATATTTAGTTAAACGAAAAAAACGTTAGCTGCTTTTGATTTTCTCTTTCGCATTGCGACGTTGACGTTGTGTTGGTGGTCATGAGTCATGGCTTCGCTTCTTGTTGAGAGAGCCAACTGTGGTCATGGTAAAGAGAAGGGAGTAAAGCGGCCGCGGCTGGTCAGCTAAAGCACGCAGCACATGTGTATGTGTGTAAACGAAAGAATTGTTTTTGTATGCATTGCGTTAACACAACACAGCGACATACATACATACAAGTGCCAGTGCTTGCCATTAGCTTGTGTGCCAGCTCGTATTTTTGCTTGCTTCCCTCTCTCTCACTTTTTGTTACTCTCACAGCAATGCCGTGGCCTTGGTGTTGTTTAGTGGTTGGCTACAAAATAAGATCGCGCTGCGCAAAGAACGATTTAGAAGTAGGCGCGGGGAAGGTGAGAGTTGCACGAACAACAAAGTCAAGCAGCATTGCATGACAGTTACATTGTCTAATTCTCTCTCTATTTCTTTTTATGCTGACACCGACAAGTGCAGACGCGTTTTTGTTATCAAAATTATTATGTTGTGCATAATATAAAATAAATGCGGGACCAAAGCAAAGAAAGTTTCAACGAGGAAGATTCAGTCGAAAAAAATTAGGTAATTACTCTTTTAATGGATTTCGAAATGGAAGCAATATATGAATATATAAAAAGTGAGTGAAATTAATTAATTCATTTCAATAAAAACACAAACTTAGGCGACGCCAGTCATGAAACACAAGTCCCAGTGTGCATGCATTAGCTTGTGTGCCAGCTCGTTTTTTTGCTTGCTTCCCTCTCTCTCACTTTTTGTTACTCTCACAGCAATGCCGTGGCCTTGGTGTTGTTTGGTGGTTGGCTACAAAATAAGATCGCGCTGCGCTAAGAACGATGTAGAAGTTGGCGCGGGGGAGGTGAGAGTTGCACGAACAACGAAGCCAAGCAGCATTGCACGACAGTTACATTGTCTAATTCTTTTCTTTCTCTATTTCTTTTTATGCTGCTTTCTTACGCGCTCAGCGTAGAGGAATTACTATTGATTTAGTTCTATTCGCACTACTTATAGTACAGTAAAAATAGGTTTTGACCCGGAAAAAATTGCACACTGGAATTTCTCTTGCTTAATGTATTAAGGACCATCCAAAAAGTCTAAAACCAATTTGGAGACCTCCTCCCCCGTAGAGTTTTCCGTTATTTTGATATATGTTTGAGCCCATTTATCTCGAAATCTATAAGCCGTACATAAAAATTTCCAAGGCAGAAAAAGTATGTACGGCTTAAACTGCTTGTGAATTATAAGCACTTTATGAAAAAAAATTCATTGCGTGCTCCCACTTATTACAGTTGTGCAAATTGGATTGGAAGAAAATACAATTTTTTATTGAATGATTTTTTAGAAGAAGGAAGAAATGCACGAGCGACTGTAATCAATTTTCTTTGTGATTATTAAATTTTATTAGATATACATACATTTAAAACACTAGCTAACAATGGATATTAAATAATATATAATACATTTCTTTAAGGAGTTTGTTTTCCATGCTACATGAGATTTACACAGTTTTAATTTTAATACACTATTGGACTATTTATATATTTTGCTGTGCGTGGGCATTGCTAGTACTGCAGTTATTGAATATATTATTGTAAAATATATTTAAATGAATATATATATAAATAAATAATAATTTTATTAATTATTCTTGATTCGCTGGAAGGATTAAAAGTAATAGTATTTAAATTTATATTATAGCACCGAATAAAGATTTTTTAAATTTCATAGCAAAACAAAAATTTTTTTAATGTCATAGTAACTTGTTTCGCGTATACCCAGAAAATTATTGGGCCTGTTCCGGTGTTCACTTTTAAGCAAATATTAATTTGTACTTTTTAGTATAGGGTATAATATATTACTACATGCTATCCGGAATTTTTGTTTTAATATTAATAAACTACATTAATTTATATATAAAGGAAAATATATTTAACTATATAATTCGTTGCTATGTTTTAAAAGGCATCGATAGCTTAATGCCATATGGTGTTACCAAACAATTACGTGAACAGGGGTGGTTTGCTTGTAAAACTGCTTTATAAAAATCGAATACACAATTTTTGAAACAAAGTAATCTGTGAAAAATAAGTATTCCCTTCAAATTTGTTTCAAAATGTGTTAAGCTGAGAAAAATAATTTTTTAGTTCATTCTCTGCTGGAAGCTCGAAGTGAAAACATCGTTTGGCTCTAAATAAAATAAATTTTATTTTCCATTTCCTTTTAAAGGCTAATGTAAGTAAAAAAAAGTGTACATACAAAATTTTAAATAATCAAAATATATTATACGCATCCATAAGAATATGTGTGCATCTGAGCAAGAGAAAACATCCCTTTGCTACTGTAGCGAGAGCGAGAAAGCATACGGGTGGGCAAAAACAATTTTTTTTATCTGTCTTGCTGTGCATTTTGTATGTTTTTTTTAAAAGTAAAACTTTTTAGGTGGCATTATGCATTTTTGGGCATTGTTGGGCATTGTGTATTTTTGGGCATGAATCAATGCGTGAATGAATAATGCGTGAACGAATGAATGTGAGTTTCTATGGGAGTAACTTTGATATTTAGTTAAACGAAAAAAACGTTAGCTGCTTTTGATTTTCTCTTTCGCATTGCGACGTTGACGTTGTGTTGGTGGTCATGAGTCATGGCTTCGCTTCTTGTTGAGAGAGCCAACTGTGGTCATGGTAAAGAGAAGGGAGTAAAGCGGCCGCGGCTGGTCAGCTAAAGCACGCAGCACATGTGTATGTGTGTAAACGAAAGAATTGTTTTTGTATGCATTGCGTTAACACAACACAGCGACATACATACATACAAGTGCCAGTGCTTGCCATTAGCTTGTGTGCCAGCTCGTATTTTTGCTTGCTTCCCTCTCTCTCACTTTTTGTTACTCTCACAGCAATGCCGTGGCCTTGGTGTTGTTTAGTGGTTGGCTACAAAATAAGATCGCGCTGCGCAAAGAACGATTTAGAAGTAGGCGCGGGGAAGGTGAGAGTTGCACGAACAACAAAGTCAAGCAGCATTGCATGACAGTTACATTGTCTAATTCTTCTCTATTTCTTTTTATGCTGACACCGACAAGTGCAGACGCGTTTTTGTTATCAAGGTGTTGTGCATAATATAAAATAAATGCGGGACCAAAGCAAAGAAAGTTTCAACGAGGAAGATCCCGTCGAAAAAAATTAGGTAATTACTCTTTTAATGGATTTCGAAATGGAAGCAATATATGAATATATAAAAAGTGAGTGAAATTAATTAATTCATTTCAATAAAAACACAAACTTAGGCGACGCCAGTCATGAAACACAAGTCCCAGTGTGCATGCATTAGCTTGTGTGCCAGCTCGTTTTTTTGCTTGCTTCCCTCTCTCTCACTTTTTGTTACTCTCACAGCAATGCCGTGGCCTTGGTGTTGTTTGGTGGTTGGCTACAAAATAAGATCGCGCTGCGCTAAGAACGATGTAGAAGTTGGCGCGGGGGAGGTGAGAGTTGCACGAACAACGAAGCCAAGCAGCATTGCACGACAGTTACATTATCTAATTCTTTTCTTTCTCTATTTCTTTTTATGCTGCTTTCTTACGCGCTCAGCGTAGAGGAATTACTATTGATTTAGTTCTATTCGCACTACTTATAGTACAGTAAAAATAGGTTTTGACCCGGAAAAAATTGCACACTGGAATTTCTCTTGCTTAATGTATTAAGGACCATCCAAAAAGTCTAAAACCAATTTGGAGACCTCCTCCCCCGTAGGGTTTTCCGTTATTTTGAGATATGTTTGAGCCCATTTATCTCGAAATCTATAAGCCGTACATAAAAATTTCCAAGGCAGAAAAAGTTTAAAATTGAATTTAAAATTTTTTTTGTATTGGGAGGTATACCCAAAAGTTCACATTTTAGGCGGCAGAGGGGGCCCAATCCCATGGGATTGGAGTTTACACGTACCGTGTTTTGTACACAAAACACATGCATGTGTGCGTGATTTTTGTACTGAACTACTCTCAGCAAATTCTCTGGCGTTGCTATGCTCTTGTTGCAAAGCATGGTAGAATTATACAGGTAAGCTATTCACTGCACTGAAACCTTATTTTTAGTCTGAGCGAAAAAGTGAGAGAGTGAAACCACCCCCATTGCTGTTGTTGTGCGTAGGCAAGCATATTTAAAATTTTATTTTGTGCTGATGGTTGCAACTAGAGTGGCTTATTTTTTACCACTGCACAAAATTACGGTAAATGCTGAAAAACTATGCGCAGAAACAACCTTTCTCGTGTAAAATATCAACGAAACTAAAATAAGGTTTGAATTGCGAAAATTTTTCGGGAATAGCTTACCTTGTTTATTCTACCATGGTTGCAAAGCAACAGACACGAAGTTGCTTGTGCTAAGATCGCGCTACGCAAATTATTGATTTTAAAAAGGAACAAATGATCAAAGAGGAATGGAAAAATGAGCGGCGCGATCTAAGCTTGTAGCCAACTAAACATAGACTGATTTTGTTTTTTCTGCCAAACAGGCACCAAAGCCAAAAAGCAAGCACGCTCTCTAAGCAAGAGCCGAAGTCATGCACAAGCAACTTCGTATCTGTTGCTTTGCGACGTCAGCGTCGAAACACGTCACAGCGGCAGAAAATGATCAATACAAGCAAAAAAAAAGCATATGTATATTTCGCCGACCACTGCTTTAAAGTCATCCCGTACCTTGAAAAGAAAGAATTGTTTTTGTATGCATTGCGTGAATACAACACAGCGACATACATACATACAAGTGCCAGTGTTTGCCATTAGCTTGTGTGCCAGCTCGTATTTTTATTTGCTTCTCTCTCCTCTCTCACTTTTTGTTACTCTCACGGCAATGCCGTGCCTTGGTGCGTTTGTTTTGATTTTCTTTTTCGCATTGATGAATTGACGCTGACGTTGTGTTGGTGGTCATGACTTCGGCTCTTGTTGAGAACGCCGAAAAACGTTCGTTTCATTTCGTTTGTATAAAAACAATTAACTAAAAAATATTAGTTAATCCAACACCTTTAATATGGCCGTCAGCCAATAGGTATCACAAGGGGAATAACGTGTAATCACGCTGGTGATACGCGCCGTAATTGTGGTACACTACTGGTAGTGCGACTATACTCTCCCCGTGAGGGCGGCTGGAAGCAGGCCCATGGTAAGGTCATGTCTCTGCCATGTGGTGCTGACTAATTGTAGTCGGGCGAAGAGAAGAACACTCTTTTATAAAAAATTACCTACAATCTAAGGTGGAACATCATACGCCGATAGATGCATGGCCGAGGGGTCGCTCGGTCGTTAGTATGCGGACTCTGGATACCTGTCAACCTCCAGTTTAAAATAGCTGACTTCCCACGGCATCTCGGGCAATCCCGTGGGTGACCTTCATGACCCGTGTTTTCACAATATTGAATGGATATAAATTTAAACAATTCTGATGAGTTTGATGTCACTCTAAAAGCATCACCCCAGGTAGAAGCCTGCACGGCGACTCCCACATGTACCGCTACAGCTGAAGTGCTGCAGAATACATCCCCCCTAAGCGGCGCTGATGGGCACGTTTCAGGGAACCGGGTGTTGTCACCGGAACCTGTTCATGAGGAACAGCCGGAATTACCGGTACCAAGTCAACAGAGGGGACAAATGGTTAGACAACGGCAGCTCGAGGTAATGGCCGCTAGCTCCGAAGACGAACCATTGGTCTCTGACGGAGACGAAACTGCTAGTGTTGGCTCGCAGAAATCTTCAGGCACCGTCATCGGAGCCGCACTACAGACCCTCAATCTGGATCAACAGCCTTCGTTTGTGAAGCTGTCGTCCCGGGAGAAAAAACTCCTGAAGAGAGCCCTTGACAAGGGCCTCTCCAGAGCAGAAGCTCTAGCTTCCATCTCATCGGAACCCTCTGCGACACAGGTCAAGAGAGGCCGATCGGATGAAAAATCGCCACCCACGGCGACAAAAAAGCAGAAGCGGACCCAAGCGGAGTCCAACAAGATGCCCTACAGCAGCGTAGTGAAAGGCGTCAAACTAGGCTTCATTTCTAATGCTGCAGCGCTTTCATCCGAGCAAATGGCAAGGATTAAAAGTGCAATTCTTGAGTTCACCCTGGAGTACGTCGGTGAGGTGAAACCCCAGTTCGAAGGATGTGTCCTTCGCACTAACTGGGTTTTGCTTATCTGTGCGAACGACTCCACGGCCTCATGGGTTAAGAGCAACTTCTGCAAAATTAAAAGCAAAGTTGCCCTTGACATCAAGTTGATGACGGAGGAGGAGTTTCCACGTTCCCATGTGGTTCGCGGCTACTTCCCCAACAGCATCGACTTGACCAATGAGAGAGTTTTGGCGGCTGTCAGTGCCCAAAATTCTGTTTGCACCTCGCAATGGCGAGTAATACAGAGGTTGACACAAGGTCAACTTCTGCATCTCGTCCTTGCGGTTGATGGGTCATCCTATCAACAACTGGTGGAACAGAATGGGCTAATCTACTACCATTTCGGGAAGGTAAGGCTGAGTCTCAGGGGTGCTGGCCCCAAGGCTGCTGAGCCCCCGATGGTAGCAGATGCAAGCCAGGAGGCTGAGAAAACAGCCCCAACACCTGTAGAGGTGACTGCCACGCCGGTGGTAGCCACTGTGAGGGCATCTGTGCCGTCGACCCCCACGGAGGTTGCTGTTGCCCCGCCGGCAACGACCCGCGTCCTTCGACAAGCAAAGCTGCTGGGCATGCGAGTCAAGGACAACGGAAGGGCGCTGCTACCGCGCGGACTATCGGGTCCAAAGCGGATAAACTGCCGAAGGGCGCTAGAGGCAATGGGTCTCGTCGAGGCAAGCTCAACAGCCTCGTGCAGCGCTCCATAAGGGAGACCAATGAGCGCAATTAAGGTGCTCCAGGCGAACCTGCACCACGCCAAAGGGGCGTCAGCCACCATGTGCAGGACCTTCGCCGAGAACAAAATCGACCTGGCTCTCATCCAGGAGCCTTGGTCGAATGGTGGCCATGTTCGTGGACTTAACATCACTACAAGTAAGTTGTTGTATTTTCGTCAAGTGGATGTGCCTCGCGCTGCGATGCTCATTGACAATAGTGTCAATTATTTTCCATTAACGAATTTCATCTCCAGAGATCTAGTGGCCGCACTGATACAAGTGGCTACTGAGAACGGCACGAGGGAGATAGCTGTGGCGGCAGCTTATTTTCCTGGTGACACAGCAGACGCTCCGCCGGCAGAGGTCAGGCGGCTTGTGGACCACTGTAAACAATAAAAAACACAGTTGGTCATAGGCTGCGACGCCAATGCGCATCATACCATCTGGGGCAGCAGCGACGTCAATATTAGAGGTGAGTCCCTCTTAGAGTATCTATTGTGTAGTCAATTAGATATTATCAATAAAGGAAATAAACCCACCTTCATTAACGCTATCAGAGAAGAGGTTCTAGACCTCACTCTGGCTAGCAACTCCCTGTCCCATCTCATTAGTAACTGGAGGGTCACTAATGAAGCAACTCTCTCAGACCATCAGCACATTAGGTTTGAACTACCGGGACGGGCGGAGTTAGAGCAGAGGGTTTTCAACCCAAAGAAAACCAATTGGGTACTTTTTCAGACCTTGGTTGAGCATAGGGCCGACTCTTTGGTCTCAAATATCAACTCGGTTGACGAGATTGACCTGGCTGCAAATCAGCTTGAAGATGTGCTAGTCTCCTCCTTCCATGAGAGCACGGTTGAGCGTTCTTTCCGATCGAAACGTGAGGTTCCGTGGTGGAACGCCAACTTAAATGCTAAAAGAAAAACAGTAAGGAGACTCTTCAACAAAGCCAGGAAAACAAAACAGTGGGAGGAGTACAAGGCTGCTCTCACTGACTACAATAAAGACATAAGGAATTCCAAAAGGGATACCTGGAGGAACTTCTGTAGTAATGTCCAAAACCTCACAGAAGCGGCCAGACACCAGCGAGTTATGGCCAAAGAACCTTCAAATGGGGTTGGTCTACTAAGTAAGAGTGATGGCTCTTTCACTACTGACCGAAAGGAAACTCTGGAGCTTTTACTCCAAACTCATTTTCCAGGTTCGATTATCTGTGACGGAAATGCCCAATCTGAAGATTACGAACCTAATATACTACGGGCTGCCAGAACATCTGGCAAAATATTCGATGCTGACAAGGTTCGGTGGGCGATAAACCCATTCGATCCCTTTAAAGCGCCAGGAGGAGATGGGATCTTTCCAGATATTCTTCAGAATTGCCTGGAAACCATCTTACATCCTCTGATTCGTCTGTTTAGAGCAAGCTTCGATTGGGGCTTTATACCCCGTCCTTGGAGGAGGGTGCGGGTAGTGACACAGGCCATGCTGCACTTTTAAGTTCTCTTCCTGGCCTATCGATCTGCTCAAGATCAGATTATATGACCACGGAACTTCTCCATAATAGGAAATTTAGATCTCTCATTCCAAATCGCGAGACTTGGACTGAAGGCAACCCCTGTGGTAACCTCCGGGGCCAGCAATGGTTTACGGATGGTTCCAAGACGGAACAGGGTGTAGGTGCTGGAGTTGTCGGACCCAACACCAGAATCTCTATTGCAATGGGTATCTGGCCCAGTGTCTTTCAAGCAGAGATTCATGCCTTAGAGGTCTGCGCCCACAGTATCCTCCTTAAAGGTACTAGGGGTGCTAACATTTACTCATTTACGGATAGCCAGGCCGCTATCAGCGCATTGTCTTCATGGAGAATCTCCTCCAAGCTGGTTAAGGAAGAGTCACACTCTGTTGGGTTCCTGGACATTCAGGAATGGAAGGTAATTCGACAGCTGATGAGCTCGCAAGACTGGGTTCCTCTTCGCCCACCACTTGCCCCGCGCCCTTCTGTGGCATCAGCTGGTCAACAATGAAAACTTATGGTCAACAAATGAGCCTTAAGTGAACATAGGAGTTATTGGATCTCTTTACCTAATTTAAGACAGGCAAAAGTGCTTGTCTCACCCTCGGATGCAAACCGAACTATAGGTCTTGGTAGAGCGGACCTAAGGTTCCTGGTAGCCTACTTGACTGGGCACCATACTGTAAGTTATCACTTGCAAAAAATGGGTCTATCGGACTCCTCAGAGTGTAGGCTTTGTTTTGAAGACGACGAGACGACCAAACACATCTTGTGTGACTGTCCAGCAATAGTGTGGGACAGAGTCACACATTTGGGAGCTGAACGGATCACCCCGTTTCAGCTTCGCCGAATCCCAACGAAAGACTTACTGCTCTTCATAAGGAAGGCAGATGGTCTTTTGTCCTAAAAGAATGGGTAAGGTACAATAGATCTTCAGGTCGCAGTGCCCACTCTCTGTTGTGAGAGAACATAACTATTTAAAAAAAAAAAAAAAAAAACACCTTTAATATAAAACTGTGAAAATGCTACATCAGAAAAAATAAAATATGCATAGAAATTATAATTTGACGTGTTCTATCTTTTTGCTATACATTTAACAAAAATTGACATCACATATGTCAGATATCTCTCTGGAACGAGAATTCCTTCACTTTCATGTGTTGCTGAACTTTTGATCGTTTGTCGCTGGAATTTGTACATGGACTTGTTTTCTTTAATAATTAAAATACTCGGTTGTTCAATTTAAAAATTTTTTTTATTAATTATTATTAATAATATTATGTATTCTACAATAAAAATTTAAGATATTTTTTTAATGCCGATTTTAGAACCTAGGAGGTCCCTAGGTAGGGACTGTAGGTACAGTTTATAGCCGGATGCGAACGGCGGTGTCTTAAATTAATAGAGATTTTCTTGGGCAAATAGCGTCTTTGAGCTAGCGATGCCAGTGCTAGGCAAATGTACCAGTGCATCTGCGGGGAATCGAACCACCGACCTTCGGTTGGTAAAGCGAGTACGCTACCACTACGACACCGAAGGCCACTAATCTTTGTTTATTGTTTTTAATTCTTAGCACTATAACAAACTCACGCAAGGACAAATTCGATCATTTGCCGACGGCACTTGCACAACCTTTCACTTTGAACGCTAGTTCGCACTGTTTAAAATAAACGTCCACCCACATTAGAACTTCAACAAAAACACGCGAGGACAATAACGATCGTTTGCCGACGGCATTTGCACAACCTTTCACTTTGAAATGTACTTCACTACTGCAAGCAAAATAAAGACCCACGAGGGAGAGCTGTTTGGCATTTCCTCGCTGTGTAACAGCGCGTATTTTTGCTTGCTTTTTCTCTCTCTCTCTCACTTTTTGCTACTCTCACAGCAATGCCGTGACCTTGGTGCGTTGTGTTTTGCTTTTTCTTTCGCATTGACGAATTGCGACGCTGACGTTGTGTTGGTGGTCATGACTTCGGCTTTGGCTCTTGTTGAGAGAGCGAGCCGTGGTCATGGTAAAGAGAGGAGAGTAAAGCGGCCGCGACTGTTCAGCTAAAGCATGCAGCACATGTGTATGTGTGTAAACGAAAGAAAAGTTACATTGTTTAATTCTATTTTTTTTTATGCTGCTTTCTTACGCGCTCAGCGCAGAGGAATTACTATAGATTTTATTCTATTCGTACTACTAATGCGTTGGCAGAGTGAAGGTGATAAATATAAGTAAAAGTAATGCTTCAAGATATTTTTGTATAATTATTGAAGCTACATACATATGTATGTTTATTGCGCTAACTGTATTTTCAGTTGTAATATAATAAAATATAATAATAATGACAGGTTTGCAAATTTGAAGTCACTCTCACGTTTTGTTTCAGCTAAGGAGTGCAAAACATAACGTTTGCTTTGCGCTGAGCGCCTAAAAAATAATTGATTGTTAAGACACCGTTTGAACTCCAAAGTAATGTTAAGACGGCTAAACTAACAAAATAAAAAAAAGCGTAGCAAAATAAGTTGGGCGAAAAGTTTTACTTCTAACGCGTGCTTCTTCTGCATGCGAATTTTTTTGTTTCATAAGTATTTGGCCGGACATGAAGAATAAAACAAAGCCAATCAATAAAGGCCGATCAAAGGAATAGAAATTTTTGTAAGCCAGACTAGTAATTCCGCTAAGTGTAACTTGTGCCCAACAATTGTAAAAACCGGTGGAAACACCTCCAATCTATTTAACCATCTTAAAAGATCGCACCCATATTCGTTGCAATCCGAAAAAAATATACAAACGATGCAGACTTTTTTCGATCCGAAAAAACGGCAAATAAACAGAAAGCAGACGAAGAAAGAAAAAGTCACTTAGACAACGCATCTATTAAAATGATTTTTTTTTTTTTAGTTTTGACAAATTTTTGTTTTCGAAATACATATCTCGAAATCCGCTGCATTTAAAAATTTGTGGAGCTCATTTTGGGTTTTAATATTTAATAAATTTACTTATTGTCTAATAAACAGATATGAAGAGAAAACAAAACAAAAAAAGAATTTTGGGTTTTAGCTTGCCATTTTACTATGGATACGAGTAAAACATGTTGAGGATACATTTTGCTAAAAACTAGTTTTATTTTTAGATCTCAAAGAAATCAAAAGAATTGTTACTTATTTTTTATGTTTCTCTAATTAAGTTTTGAGTCTTAAATCAAATGAATTGTTTCTTAATCATTATGTTTTCTTTTATTAAATTTTGAATCAAATGAATTATTCGTTTTCTTTTAAGTTTTGAATTTTTGTTTCCGTTATTATGAAATATGGAAATGAATTTGAGTGAATTTTGTATAAATATTCTTTTTTGTATATAGGTTTTCATGTCTGTAATTATGTGCGGCTTAAACTTGCTAGCGCCTACCGTTTTAGTGCGATTAATCGATTTCTTTTTGAGAATCGATCGAAAAAATCGACTCCAAAATCGAATATCGAGCTCAGCTTTACAGCCAACGTCGCCAAAATTACGCAAAATAAAAAAAAATTAATAATACATACAAACTTGAAAATACGTACAATATCAAAAAAGTCCAGACTACTTAATAATAATATTTACAGTATGTAAGGCTTAAACTGCTTGTGAATTATAAGCACTTTAAAAAAAAAATTCATTGCGTGCTCCCACTTATTACAGTTGTGCAAATTGGATTGGAAGAAAATACAATTTTTTATTGAATGATTTTTTAGAAGAAGGAAGAAATGCACGAGCGACTGTAATCAATTTTCTTTGTGATTATTAAATTTTATTAGATATACATACATTTAAAACACTAGCTAACAATGGATATTAAATAATATATAATACATTTCTTTAAGGAGTTTGTTTTCCATGCTACATGAGATTTACACAGTTTTAATTTTAATACACTATTGGACTATTTATATATTTTGCTGTGCGTGGGCATTGCTAGTACTGCAGTTATTGAATATATTATTGTAAAATATATTTAAATGAATATATATATAAATAAATAATAATTTTATTAATTATTCTTGATTCGCTGGAAGGATTAAAAGTAATAGTATTTAAATTTATATTATAGCACCGAATAAAGATTTTTTAAATTTCATAGCAAAACAAAAAATTTTTTAATGTCATAGTAACTTGTTTCGCGTATACCCAGAAAATTATTGGGCCTGTTCCGGTGTTCACTTTTAAGCAAATATTAATTTGTACTTTTTAGTATAGGGTATAATATATTACTACATGCTATCAGGAATTTTTGTTTTAATATTAATAAACTACATTAATTTATATATAAAGGAAAATATATTTAACTATATAATTCGTTGCTATGTTTTAAAAGGCATCGATAGCTTAATGCCATATGGTGTTACCAAACAATTACGTGAACAGGGGTGGTTTGCTTGTAAAACTGCTTTATAAAAATCGAATACACAATTTTTGAAACAAAGTAATCTGTGAAAAATAAGTATTCCCTTCAAATTTGTTTCAAAATGTGTTAAGCTGAGAAAAATAATTTTTTAGTTCATTCTCTGCTGGAAGCTCGAAGTGAAAACATCGTTTGGCTCTAAATAAAATAAATTTTATTTTCCATTTCCTTTTAAAGGCTAATGTAAGTAAAAAAAAGTGTACATACAAAATTTTAAATAATCAAAATATATTATACGCATCCATAAGAATATGTGTGCATCTGAGCAAGAGAAAACATCCCTTTGCTACTGTAGCGAGAGCGAGAAAGCATACGGGTGGGCAAAAACAATTTTTTTTATCTGTCTTGCTGTGCATTTTGTATGTTTTTTTAGAAGTAAAACTTTTTAGGTGGCATTATGCATTTTTGGGCATTGTTGGGCATTGTGTATTTTTGGGCATGAATCAATGCGTGAATGAATAATGCGTGAACGAATGAATGTGAATTTCTATGGGAGTAACTTTGATATTTAGTTAAACGAAAAAAACGTTAGCTGCTTTTGATTTTCTCTTTCGCATTGCGACGTTGACGTTGTGTTGGTGGTCATGAGTCATGGCTTCGCTTCTTGTTGAGAGAGCCAACTGTGGTCATGGTAAAGAGAAGGGAGTAAAGCGGCCGCGGCTGGTCAGCTAAAGCACGCAGCACATGTGTATGTGTGTAAACGAAAGAATTGTTTTTGTATGCATTGCGTTAACACAACACAGCGACATACATACATACAAGTGCCAGTGCTTGCCATTAGCTTGTGTGCCAGCTCGTATTTTTGCTTGCTTCCCTCTCTCTCACTTTTTGTTACTCTCACAGCAATGCCGTGGCCTTGGTGTTGTTTAGTGGTTGGCTACAAAATAAGATCGCGCTGCGCAAAGAACGATTTAGAAGTAGGCGCGGGGAAGGTGAGAGTTGCACGAACAACAAAGTCAAGCAGCATTGCATGACAGTTACATTGTCTAATTCTCTCTCTATTTCTTTTTATGCTGACACCGACAAGTGCAGACGCGTTTTTGTTATCAAGGTGTTGTGCATAATATAAAATAAATGCGGGACCAAAGCAAAGAAAGTTTCAACGAGGAAGATTCAGTCGAAAAAAATTAGGTAATTACTCTTTTAATGGATTTCGAAATGGAAGCAATATATGAATATATAAAAAGTGAGTGAAATTAATTAATTCATTTCAATAAAAACACAAACTTAGGCGACGCCAGTCATGAAACACAAGTCCCAGTGTGCATGCATTAGCTTGTGTGCCAGCTCGTCTTTTTTGCTTGCTTCCCTCTCTCTCAGTTTTTGTTACTCTCACAGCAATGCCGTGGCCTTGGTGTTGTTTGGTGGTTGGCTACAAAATAAGATCGCGCTGCGCTAAGAACGATGTAGAAGTTGGCGCGGGGGAGGTGAGAGTTGCACGAACAACGAAGCCAAGCAGCATTGCACGACAGTTACATTATCTAATTCTTTTCTTTCTCTATTTCTTTTTATGCTGCTTTCTTACGCGCTCAGCGTAGAGGAATTACTATTGATTTAGTTCTATTCGCACTACTTATAGTACAGTAAAAATAGGTTTTGACCCGGAAAAAATTGCACACTGGAATTTCTCTTGCTTAATGTATTAAGGACCATCCAAAAAGTCTAAAACCAATTTGGAGACCTCCTCCCCCGTAGGGTTTTCCGTTATTTTGAGATATGTTTGAGCCCATTTATCTCGAAATCTATAAGCCGTACATAAAAATTTTCAAGGCAGAAAAAGTTTAAAATTGAATTTAAAATTTTTTTTTGTATTGGGAGGTATACCCAAAAGTTCACATTTTAGGCGGCAGAGGGGGCCCAATCCCATGGGATTGGAGTTTACACGTACTGTTTTGTACACAAAACACATGCATGTGTGCGTGATTTTTGTACTGAACTACTCTCAGCAAATTCTCTGGCGTTGCTATGCTCTTGTTGCAAAGCATGGTAGAATTATACAGGTAAGCTATTCACTGCACTGAAACCTTATTTTTAGTCTGAGCGAAAAAGTGAGAGAGTGAAACCACCCCCATTGCTGTTGTTGTGCGTAGGCAAGCATATTTAAAATTTTATTTTGTGCTGATGGTTGCAACTAGAGTGGCTTATTTTTTACCACTGCACAAAATTACGGTAAATGCTGAAAAACTATGCGCAGAAACAACCTTTCTCGTGTAAAATATCAACGAAACTAAAATAAGGTTTGAATTGCGAAAATTTTTCGGGAATAGCTTACCTTGTTTATTCTACCATGGTTGCAAAGCAACAGACACGAAGTTGCTTGTGCTAAGATCGCGCTACGCAAATTATTGATTTTAAAAAGGAACAAATGATCAAAGAGGAATGGAAAAATGAGCGGCGCGATCTAAGCTTGTAGCCAACTAAACATAGACTGATTTTGTTTTTTCTGCCAAACAGGCACCAAAGCCAAAAAGCAAGCACGCTCTCTAAGCAAGAGCCGAAGTCATGCACAAGCAACTTCGTATCTGTTGCTTTGCGACGTCAGCGTCGAAACACGTCACAGCGGCAGAAAATGATCAATACAAGCGCAAAAAAAAAAGCATATGTATATTTCGCCGACCACTGCTTTAAAGTCATCCCGTACCTTGAAAAGAAAGAATTGTTTTTGTATGCATTGCGTGAATACAACACAGCGACATACATACATACAAGTGCCAGTGTTTGCCATTAGCTTGTGTGCCAGCTCGTATTTTTATTTGCTTCTCTCTCCTCTCTCACTTTTTGTTACTCTCACGGCAATGCCGTGCCTTGGTGCGTTTGTTTTGATTTTCTTTTTCGCATTGATGAATTGACGCTGACGTTGTGTTGGTGGTCATGACTTCGGCTCTTGTTGAGAACGCCGAAAAACGTTCGTTTCATTTCGTTTGTATAAAAACAATTAACTAAAAAATATTAGTTAATCCAACACCTTTAATATGGCCGTCAGCCAATAGGTATCACAAGGGGAATAACGTGTAATCACGCTGGTGATACGCGCCGTAATTGTGGTACACTACTGGTAGTGCGACTATACTCTCCCCGTGAGGGCGGCTGGAAGCAGGCCCATGGTAAGGTCATGTCTCTGCCATGTGGTGCTGACTAATTGTAGTCGGGCGAAGAGAAGAACACTCTTTTATAAAAAATTACCTACAATCTAAGGTGGAACATCATACGCCGATAGATGCATGGCCGAGGGGTCGCTCGGTCGTTAGTATGCGGACTCTGGATACCTGTCAACCTCCAGTTTAAAATAGCTGACTTCCCACGGCATCTCGGGCAATCCCGTGGGTGACCTTCATGACCCGTGTTTTCACAATATTGAATGGATATAAATTTAAACAATTCTGATGAGTTTGATGTCACTCTAAAAGCATCACCCCAGGTAGAAGCCTGCACGGCGACTCCCACATGTACCGCTACAGCTGAAGTGCTGCAGAATACATCCCCCCTAAGCGGCGCTGATGGGCACGTTTCAGGGAACCGGGTGTTGTCACCGGAACCTGTTCATGAGGAACAGCCGGAATTACCGGTACCAAGTCAACAGAGGGGACAAATGGTTAGACAACGGCAGCTCGAGGTAATGGCCGCTAGCTCCGAAGACGAACCATTGGTCTCTGACGGAGACGAAACTGCTAGTGTTGGCTCGCAGAAATCTTCAGGCACCGTCATCGGAGCCGCACTACAGACCCTCAATCTGGATCAACAGCCTTCGTTTGTGAAGCTGTCGTCCCGGGAGAAAAAACTCCTGAAGAGAGCCCTTGACAAGGGCCTCTCCAGAGCAGAAGCTCTAGCTTCCATCTCATCGGAACCCTCTGCGACACAGGTCAAGAGAGGCCGATCGGATGAAAAATCGCCACCCACGGCGACAAAAAAGCAGAAGCGGACCCAAGCGGAGTCCAACAAGATGCCCTACAGCAGCGTAGTGAAAGGCGTCAAACTAGGCTTCATTTCTAATGCTGCAGCGCTTTCATCCGAGCAAATGGCAAGGATTAAAAGTGCAATTCTTGAGTTCACCCTGGAGTACGTCGGTGAGGTGAAACCCCAGTTCGAAGGATGTGTCCTTCGCACTAACTGGGTTTTGCTTATCTGTGCGAACGACTCCACGGCCTCATGGGTTAAGAGCAACTTCTGCAAAATTAAAAGCAAAGTTGCCCTTGACATCAAGTTGATGACGGAGGAGGAGTTTCCACGTTCCCATGTGGTTCGCGGCTACTTCCCCAACAGCATCGACTTGACCAATGAGAGAGTTTTGGCGGCTGTCAGTGCCCAAAATTTGCAAATGTTTGCACCTCGCAATGGCGAGTAATACAGAGGTTGACACAAGGTCAACTTCTGCATCTCGTCCTTGCGGTTGATGGGTCATCCTATCAACAACTGGTGGAACAGAATGGGCTAATCTACTACCATTTCGGGAAGGTAAGGCTGAGTCTCAGGGGTGCTGGCCCCAAGGCTGCTGAGCCCCCGATGGTAGCAGATGCAAGCCAGGAGGCTGAGAAAACAGCCCCAACACCTGTAGAGGTGACTGCCACGCCGGTGGTAGCCACTGTGAGGGCATCTGTGCCGTCGACCCCCACGGAGGTTGCTGTTGCGCCCTCCGGCAACGACCCGCGTCCTTCGACAAGCAAAGCTGCTGGGCATGCGAGTCAAGGACAACGGAAGGGCGCTGCTACCGCGCGGACTATCGGGTCCAAAGCGGATAAACTGCCGAAGGGCGCTAGAGGCAATGGGTCTCGTCGAGGCAAGCTCAACAGCCTCGTGCAGCGCTCCATAAGGGAGACCAATGAGCGCAATTAAGGTGCTCCAGGCGAACCTGCACCACGCCAAAGGGGCGTCAGCCACCATGTGCAGGACCTTCGCCGAGAACAAAATCGACCTGGCTCTCATCCAGGAGCCTTGGTCGAATGGTGGCCATGTTCGTGGACTTAACATCACTACAAGTAAGTTGTTGTATTTTCGTCAAGTGGATGTGCCTCGCGCTGCGATGCTCATTGACAATAGTGTCAATTATTTTCCATTAACGAATTTCATCTCCAGAGATCTAGTGCCCGCACTGATACAAGTGGCTACTGAGAACGGCACGAGGGAGATAGCTGTGGCGGCAGCTTATTTTCCTGGTGACACGGCAGACGCTCCGCCGGCAGAGGTCAGGCGGCTTGTGGACCACTGTAAACAACAAAAAACACAGTTGGTCATAGGCTGCGACGCCAATGCGCATCATACCATCTGGGGCAGCAGCGACGTCAATATTAGAGGTGAGTCCCTCTTAGAGTATCTATTGTGTAGTCAATTAGATATTATCAATAAAGGAAATAAACCCACCTTCATTAACGCTATCAGAGAAGAGGTTCTAGACCTCACTCTGGCTAGCAACTCCCTGTCCCATCTCATTAGTAACTGGAGGGTCACTAATGAAGCAACTCTCTCAGACCATCAGCACATTAGGTTTGACCTACCGGGACGGGCGGAGTTAGAGCAGAGGGTTTTCAACCCAAAGAAAACAAATTGGGTACTTTTTCAGACCTTGGTTGAGCATAGGGCCGACTCTTTGGTCTCAAATATCAACTCGGTTGACGAGATTGACCTGGCTGCAAATCAGCTTGAAGATGTGCTAGTCTCCTCCTTCCATGAGAGCACGGTTGAGCGTTCTTTCCGATCGAAACGTGAGGTTCCGTGGTGGAACGCCAACTTAAATGCTAAAAGAAAAACAGTAAGGAGACTCTTCAACAAAGCCAGGAAAACAAAACAGTGGGAGGAGTACAAGGCTGCTCTCACTGACTACAATAAAGACATAAGGAATTCCAAAAGGGATACCTGGAGGAACTTCTGTAGTAATGTCCAAAACCTCACAGAAGCGGCCAGACACCAGCGAGTTATGGCCAAAGAACCTTCAAATGGGGTTGGTCTACTAAGTAAGAGTGATGGCTCTTTCACTACTGACCGAAAGGAAACTCTGGAGCTTTTACTCCAAACTCATTTTCCAGGTTCGATTATCTGTGACGGAAATGCCCAATCTGAAGATTACGAACCTAATATACTACGGGCTGCCAGAACATCTGGCAAAATATTCGATGCTGACAAGGTTCGGTGGGCGATAAACCCATTCGATCCCTTTAAAGCGCCAGGAGGAGATGGGATCTTTCCAGATATTCTTCAGAATTGCCTGGAAACCATCTTACATCCAATGATTCGTCTGTTTAGAGCAAGCTTCGATTGGGGCTTTATACCCCGTCCTTGGAGGAGGGTGCGGGTAGTGACACAGGCCATGCTGCACTTTTAAGTTCTCTTCCTGGCCTATCGATCTGCTCAAGATCAGATTATATGACCACGGAACTTCTCCATAATAGGAAATTTAGATCTCTCATTCCAAATCGCGAGACTTGGACTGAAGGCAACCCCTGGGGTAACCTCCGGGGCCAGCAATGGTTTACGGATGGTTCCAAGACGGAACAGGGTGTAGGTGCTGGAGTTGTCGGACCCAACACCAGAATCTCTATTGCAATGGGTATCTGGCCCAGTGTCTTTCAAGCAGAGATTCATGCCTTAGAGGTCTGCGCCCACAGTATCCTCCTTAAAGGTACTAGGGGTGCTAACATTTACTCATTTACGGATAGCCAGGCCGCTATCAGCGCATTGTCTTCATGGAGAATCTCCTCCAAGCTGGTTAAGGAAGAGTCACACTCTGTTGGGTTCCTGGACATTCAGGAATGGAAGGTAATTCGACAGCTGATGAGCTCGCAAGGATTGGGTTCCTCTTCGCCCACCACTTGCCCCGCGCCCTTCTGTGGCATCAGATGGTCAACAATGAAAACTATGGTCAACAAATGAGCCTTAAGTGAACATAGGAGTTATTGGATCTCTTTACCTAATTTAAGACAGGCAAAAGTGCTTGTCTCACCCTCGGATGCAAACCGAACTATAGGTCTTGGTAGAGCGGACCTAAGGTTCCTGGTAGCCTACTTGACTGGGCACCATACTGTAAGTTATCACTTGGAAAAAATGGGTCTATCGGACTCCTCAGAGTGTAGGCTTTGTTTTGAAGACGACGAGACGACCAAACACATCTTGTGTGACTGTCCAGCAATAGTGTGGGACAGAGTCACACATTTGGGAGCTGAACGGATCACCCCGTTTCAGCTTCGCCGAATCCCAACGAAAGACTTACTGCTCTTCATAAGGAAGGCAGATGGTCTTTTGTCCTAATAGAATGGGTAAGGTACAATAGATCTTCAGGTCGCAGTGCCCACTCTCTGTTGTGAGAGAACATAACTATTTAAAAAAAAAAAAAAAAAAAACACCTTTAATATAAAACTGTGAAAATGCTACATCAGAAAAAATAAAATATGCATAGAAATTATAATTTGACGTGTTCTATCTTTTTGCTATACATTTAACAAAAATTGACATCACATATGTCAGATATCTCTCTGGAACGAGAATTCCTTCACTTTCATGTGTTGCTGAACTTTTGATCGTTTGTCGCTGGAATTTGTACATGGACTTGTTTTCTTTAATAATTAAAATACTCGGTTGTTCAATTTAAAAATTTTTTTTTTAATTATTATTAATAATATTATGTATTCTACAATAAAAATTTAAGATATTTTTGTAATGCCGATTTTAGAACCTAGGAGGTCCCTAGGTAGGGACTGTAGGTAGAGTTTATAGCCGGATGCGAACGGCGGTGTCTTAAATTAATAGAGATTTTCTTGGGCAAATAGCGTCTTTGAGCTAGCGATGCCAGTGCTAGGCAAATGTACTAGTGCATCTGCGGGGAATCGAACCACCGACCTTCGGTTGGTAAAGCGAGTACGCTACCACTACGACACCGAAGGCCACTAATCTTTGTTTATTGTTTTTAATTCTTAGCACTATAACAAACTCACGCAAGGACAAATTCGATCATTTGCCGACGGCACTTGCACAACCTTTCACTTTGAACGCTAGTTCGCACTGTTTAAAATAAACGTCCACCCACATTAGAACTTCAACAAAAACACGCGAGGACAACAACGATCGTTTGCCGACGGCATTTGCACAACCTTTCACTTTGAAATGTACTTCACTACTGCAAGCAAAATAAAGACCCACGAGGGAGAGCTGTTTGGCATTTCCTCGCTGTGTAACAGCGCGTATTTTTGCTTGCTTTTCTCTCTCTCTTTCTCTCTCACTTTTTGCTACTCTCACAGCAATGCCGTGACCTTGGTGCGTTGTGTTTTGCTTTTCTCTTTCGCATTGACGAATTGCGACGCTGACGTTGTGTTGGTGGTCATGACTTCGGCTCTTGTTGAGAGAGCGAGCCGTGGTCATGGTAAAGAGAGGAGAGTAAAGCGGCCGCGACTGTTCAGCTAAAGCATGCAGCACATGTGTATGTGTGTAAACGAAAGAAAAGTTACATTGTTTAATTCTATTTTTTTTTATGCTGCTTTCTTACGCGCTCAGCGCAGAGGAATTACTATAGATTTTATTCTATTCGTACTACTAATGCGTTGGCAGAGTGAAGGTGATAAATATAAGTAAAAGTAATGCTTCAAGATATTTTTGTATAATTATTGAAGCTACATACATATGTATGTTTACTGCGCTAACTGTATTTTCAGTTGTAATATAATAAAATATAATAATAATGACAGGTTTGCAAATTTGAAGTCCTCTCACGTTTTGTTTCAGCTAAGGAGTGCAAAACATAACGTTTGCTTTGCGCTGAGCGCCTAAAAAATAATTGATTGTTAAGACACCGTTTGAACTCCAAAGTAATGTTAAGACGGCTAAACTAACAAAATAAAAAAGATGGCGTACGTTAAAGTCGGGCGCAGACGACTTTGGGATACCCTGTACCACCACATTGCAATTAAGTCCGACACATTGGCTTAAAACCTTCAAAAGATATTTTATTCGGCAAATTTGGTTACGATATTTTTTTCAAAAAAAAAGAAATCAGTCGAATTTTTCACCAAACAATTTTTTGACCGATCGGTCCTATGGGGACTATATGATATAGTCAACCGATTTTGATCAAATTTAGTACACTGATTGGGAACTATAAAAAACTCCCGACAGCCAAATTTGGTTCCGATATCTTCAAAACCAAACGAAACACAACGAATTTTGTAAAAAAGCGTTTTTTTGACCAATTGTTCCTATGGGAGCTATATGATATAGCCAACCGATTTTGATCAAACTTGGTGCAGTGCTTGGGTACTCTAAAAGACTTCTTAATGCCAAATTTGTTAACAATATCTTTACAGACAAACGAAACGCAACGAATTTTGTAAAAAAAACGATTTTTTGACCGATTGGTCCTATGGGAGCTATATGATATAGTCGACCGATTTTGATCAAATTTGGAACAGTGCTTGGCAACTTTAAAAAACTTCTTAATGCCAAATTTGGTTACGGTATCTTCACAAATAAACAAATCACAACGAATTTCGCACAAAACACGTTTTTTTGACCGATTGGTCCTATCGGAGCTATATGATATAGTCAACCGATTTTGATCAAATTTGGAACAGTGCTTGGGTAGTCTAAAAAACTTCCTATTGCCGAATTTGGTTCCGATATCTTCAAAACCAAACGAAACACAACGAATTTTGTACAAAAAACATTTTTTCGACCGATCGATCCTATGGGAGCTATATGATATAGTCAACCGATTTTGATAAAATTTGATACAGTGCTGGGGATCTCTTAAAAACTTCCGACTGCCAGATTTGGTTATGATATCTTCATAAACAAACGAATTATCCATCTAAAACTTTTGCTTTTTTTCGAGGTCCTCTTGAAACACCCCTATGGGAGCTATACTATATAATCCCGATATCAAAAAAATAAAATAAACTTGTCCCCTATGGATTAACAAGGGATCTTATCTGAAAGTTTGGTTGCTCTAGCTCTTACCATCTCTGAGATCTAGGCGTTCATACGGACAGACGGACAGACGGACAGACGGACAGACAGACAGACGGACAGACGGACAGACGGACATGGGTATATCGACTTCTCGAGTCGCACTGATCATACTTTAGGTAACTTTGGGGGTCTCCGACGACTCCTTCTGTACGTTACATACATTTTCGGCTTGCACAAACACAATATACCCTTTGTACCATACGGTACAGGGTAAAAAAAGCGTAGCAAAATAAGTTGGGCGAAAAGTTTTACTTCTAACGCGTGCTTCTTCTGCATGCGAATTTTTTTGTTTCATAAGTATTTGGGCGGACATGAAGAATAAAACAAAGCCAATCAATAAAGGCCGATCAAAGGAATAGAAATTTTTGTAAGCCAGACTAGTAATTCCGCTAAGTGTAACTTGTGCCCAACAATTGTAAAAACCGGTGGAAACACCTCCAATCTATTTAACCATCTTAAAAGATCGCACCCATATTCGTTGCAATCCGAAAAAAATATACAAACGATGCAGACTTTTTTCGATCCGAAAAAACGGCAAATAAACAGAAAGCAGACGAAGAAAGAAAAAGTCACTTAGACAACGCATCTATTAAAATGATTTTTTATACCCTGTACCGTATGGTACAAAGGGTATATTGTGTTTGTGCAAGCCGAAAATGTATGTAACGTACAGAAGGAGACGTCGGAGACCCCCCAAAGTTACCTAAAGTATGATCAGTGTGACTCGAGAAGTCGATATACCCATGTCCGTCTGTCCGTATGAACGCCTAGATCTCAGAGATGGTAAGAGCTAGAGCAACCAAACTTTCAGATAAGATCCCTTATTAATCCATAGGAGACAAGTTTATTTTATTTTTTTGATATCGGGGTTACATTATATAGCTCCCATAGGGGTGTTTCAGAGGACCTCGAAAAAAACCAAAAGTTTTAGATGGATAATTCGTTTGTTTATGAAGATATCATAACCAAATTTAACAATCGGAAGTTTTTTAGACACCCCCAGCTCTGTACCAAATTTTATCAAAATCGGTTGACTATATCATATAGCTTCCATAGGATCGATCGGTCGAAAAAATATTTTTTGGACAAAATTCGTTGTGTTTCGTTTGTTTGTGAAGATACCGTAACCAAATTTGGCATGAGGAAGTTTTTTAGAGTACCCAAGCACTGTTCCAAATTTGATCAAAATCGGTTGACTATATCATATAGCTCCCATAGGACCAATCGGTCAAAAAAACGTGTTTTGTGCGAAATTCGTTGTGATTTGTTTATTTGTGAAGATACCGTAACCAAATTTGGCATTAAGAAGTTTTTTAGAGCTGCCAAGCACTGTTCCAAATTTGATCAAAATCGGTTGACTATATCATATAGCTCCCATAGGACCAATCGGTCAAAAAATCGTTTTTTGTACAAAGTTCGTTGCCTTTCGTTTGTTTGTAAAGATATTGTTAGCAAATTTGGCATTAAGAAGTTTTTTAGAGTATCCAAGCACTGCACTAAGTTTGATCAAAATCGGTTGACTATATCATATAGCTCCCATAGGAACGATCGGTCAAAAAAACGCTGTTTTTACAAAATTCGTTGTGTTTCGTTTGGTTTTGAAGATATCGGAACCAAATTTGGCAGTCGGAAGTCTTTTATAGTTCCCAATCAGTGTACTAAATTTGATCATAATCGGTTGACTATATCATATAGTCCCCATAGGACCGATCGGTCAAAAAAATATTTTGGTGCAAAATTCGACTGATTTCTTTTCTTTCAAATTTGCCGAATATAATATCTTTTTGAGGTTTTAAGCAATTTGTCGGAATTAATTGCAATGAGGTGGTACAGGGTATCCCAAAGCCGTCTGCGCCCGACTTTAACGTACGCCATTTTTTTTTTTTAGTTTTGACAAATTTTTGTTTTCGAAATACATATCTCGAAATCCGCTGCATTTAAAAATTTGTGGAGCTCATTTTGGATTATAATATTTAATAAATTTACTTATTGTCTAATAAACAGATATGAAGAGAAATTAAAACAAAAAAAGAATTTTGGGTTTTAGCTAGCCATTTTACTATGGATACGAGTAAAACATGTTGAGGATACATTTTGCTAAAAAATAGTTTTATTTTTATATCTCAAAGAAATCAAAAGAATTGTTTCTTATTTATTATGTTTCTCTAATTATGTTTTGAGTCTTAAATCAAATGAATTGTTTCTTAATCATTGTTTTCTTTTATTAAATTTTGAATAAAATGAATTATTAGTTTTCTTTTAAGTTTTGAATTTTTGTTTCCGTTATTATGAAATATGGAAATGAATTTTGTATAAATATTCTTTTTGTATATAGGTTTTCATGTCTGTAATTATGTGCGGCTTAAACTTGCTAGCGCCTACCGTTTTAGTGCGATTAATCAATTTCTTTTTGAGAATCGATCGAAAAATCTACTCAAAAATCGAATATCGAGCTCAGCTTTACAGCCAACGTCGCCAATATTACGCAAATAAAAAAAAAAATTAATAATACATACAAACTTGAAAATACGTACAATATCAAAAAAGTCCAGACTACTTAATAATAATATTTACAGTATGTAAGGCTTAAACTGCTTGTGAATTATAAGCACTTTATGAAAAAAAATTCATTGCGTGCTCCCGCTTATTACAGTTGTGTAAATTGGATTGGAAGGAAATACAATTTTTTATTGAATGATTTTTTAGAAGAAGGAAGAAATGCACGAGCGACTGTAATCAATTTTCTTTGTGATTATTAAATTTTATTAGATATACATACATTTAAAACACTAGCTTACAATGGATATTAAATAATATATAATACATTTCTTTAAGGAGTTTGTTTTCCATGCTACATGAGATTTACACAGTTTTAATTTTTAATACACTATTGGACTATTTATATATTTTGCTGTGCGTGGGCATTGCTAGTACTGTAGTTATTGAATATATTATTGTAAAATATATTTAAATGAATATATATATAAATAAATAATAATTTTATTAATTATTCTTGATTCGCTGGAAGTATTAAAAGTAATAGTATTTAAATTTATATTATAGCACCGAATAAAGATTTTTTAAATTTCATAGCAAAACAAAAAAATTTTTTAATGTCATAGTAACTTGTTTCGCGTATACCCAAAAAATTATTGGGCCTGTTTCGGTGTTCACTTTTAAGCAAATATTAATTTGTACTTATTAGTATAGGGTATAATATATTACTACATGCTATCAGGAATTTTTGTTTTAATATTAATAAACTACATTAATTTATATATAAAGGAAAATATGTTTAACTTTATGTAATTCGTTGCTATGTTTTAAAAGGCATCGATAGCTTAATGCCATATGGTGTTACCAAACAATTACGTGAACAGGGGTGGTTTGCTTGTAAAACTGCTTTATAAAAATCGAATACACAATTTTTTAAACAAACTAATCTGTGAAAAATAAGTATTCCCTTCAAATTTGTTTCAGAATGTGTTAAGCTGAGAAAAATAATTTTTTAGTTCATTCTCTGCTGGAAGCTCGAAGTGAAAACATCGTTTGGCTCTAAATAAAATAAATGTTATTTTCCATTTCCTTTTACAGGCTAATGTAAGTAAAAAAAGTGTACATACAAAATTTTAAATAATCAAAATATATTATACGCATCCATAAGAAAATGTGTGCATCTGAGCAAGAGAAAACATCCCTTTGCTACTGTAGCGAGAGCGAGAAAGCATACGGGTGGGCAAAAACAATTTTTTTTATCTGTCTTGCTGTGCATTTTGTATGTTTTTTTTTGAAGTAAAACTTTTTAGGTGGCATTATGCATTTTTGGGCATTGTGTATTTTTGGGCATGAATCAATGCGTGAATGAATAATGCGTGAACGAATGAATGTGAATTTCTATGGGAGTAACTTTGAAATTTAGTTAAACGAAAAAAACGTTAGCTGCTTTTGATTTTCTCTTTCGCATTGCGACGTTGACGTTTTGTTGGTGGTCATGAGTCATGGCTTCGCTTCGTGTTGAGAGAGCCAACTGTGGTCATGGTAAAGAGAAGGGAGTAAACCGGCCGCGGCTGGTCAGCTAAAACACAGCACATGTGTATGTGTGTAAACGAAAGAATTGTTGCATTTGCTTGTGTGCCAGCTCGTATTTTTGCTTGCTTCCCTCTCTCTCACTTTTTGGTACTCTCACAGCAATGGTGTTGTTTAGTGGTTGGCTACAAAATAAGATCGCGCTGCGCAAAGAACGATGTAGAAGTTGGCGCGGGGGAGGTGAGAGTTGCACGAACAACGAAGCCAAGCAGCATTGCACGACAGTTCCATTGTCTAATTCTTTTCTTTCTCTATTTCTTTTTATGCTGCTTTCTTACGCGCTCAGCGTAGAGGAATAACTATTGATTTAGTTCTATTCGCTCTACTTATAGTACAGTAAAAATAGGTTTTGACCCGGAATAAATTGCACACTGGAATTTCTCTTGCTTAATGTATTAAGGACCATCCAAAAAGTCTAAAACCAATTTGGAGACCTCCTCCCCCGTAGAGTTTCCGTTATTTTGATATATGTTTGAGCCCATTTATCTCGAAATCTATAAGCCGTACATAAAAATTTTCAAGGCAGAAAAAGTTTAAAATGGAATTTAAAATTTTTTTTGTATTGAGAGGTATACCCAAAAGTTCACATTTTAGGCTGCAGAGGGGGCCCAATCCCATGGGATTGGAGTTTACCCGTACACGTGTTTTGTACACAAAACACATGCATGTGTGCGTGATTTTTGTACTTAACTAACTCTCAGCAAATTCTCTGACGTTGCTATGCTCTTGTTGCAAAGCATGGTAGAATTATACAGGTAAGCTATTCACTGCACTGAAACCTTATTTTTAGTCTGAGCGAAAAAGTGAGAGAGTGAAACCACCCCCATTGCTGTTGTTGTGCGTAGGCAAGCATATTTAAAATTTTATTTTGTGCTGATGGTTGCAACTAGAGTGGCTTTTTTTTTACCACTGCACAAAATTACGGTAAATATTAAAAAACTATGCGCAGAAACAACCTTTCTCGTGTAAAATATCAACGAAACTAAAATAAGGTTTGAGTTGCGAAAATTTTTCGGGAATAGCTTACCTTGTTTATTCTACCATGGTTGCAAAGCAACAGACACGAAGTTGCTTGTGCATTTCTTCGGCTCTTGCTTAGAGCGCGTGCTTGCTCTCGCAATGCTAAAGCACTCCAGCAATAGTATGCCGTGGCTTTGGTGCTGTGTGGCAAAAAATACAAAATCAGTTTCAAGGTATATTTACTACAGGTAGCATACTCCCGCCGAAGGCTCTAACAAATATTACCAATTTTTAGGTTCGTTGCGACTGCACGTGAGGAGGGTTGTTTACGCGCATCGGGTGCGAGCAACAGATACAATTTTTGTTTGTTTCCTTGAATCAGTTTATGTTTAATTTGCTACAAGCTAAGATCGCGCTACGCAAATTATTGATTTTAAAAAGGAACAAATGATCAAAGAGGAATGGAAAAATGAGCGGCGCGATCTAAGCTTGTAGCCAACTAAACATAGACTGATTTTGTTTTTTCTGCCAAACAGGCACCAAAGCCAAAAAGCAAGCACGCCATTAGCTTGTGTGCCAGCTTGTATTTTTATTTGCTTCTCTCTCCTCTCTCACTTTTTGTTACTCTCACGGCAATGCCGTGCCTTGGTGCGTTTGTTTTGATTTTCTTTTTCGCATTGATGAATTGACGCTGACGTTGTGTTGGTGGTCATGACTTCGGCTCTTGTTGAGAACGCCGAAAAACGTTCGTTTCATTTCGTTTGTATAAAAACAATTAACTAAAAAATATTAGTTAATCCAACACCTTTAATATAAAACTGTGAAAATGCTACATCAGAAAAAATAAAATATGCATAGAAATTATAATTTGACGTGTTCTATCTTTTTGCTATACATTTAACAAAAATTGACATCACATATGTCAGATATCTCTCTGGAACGAGAATTCCTTCACTTTCATGTGTTGCTGAACTTTTGATCGTTTGTCGCTGGAATTTGTACATGGACTTGTTTTCTTTAATAATTAAAATACTCGGTTGTTCAATTTAAAAATTTTTTTTATTAATTATTATTAATAATATTATGTATTCTACAATAAAAATTTAAGATATTTTTTTAGTGCCGATTTTAGAACCTAGGAGGTCCCTAGGTAGGGACTGTAGGTACAGTTTATAGCCGGATGCGAACGGCGGTGTCTTAAATTAATAGAGATTTTCTTGGGCAAATAGCGTCTTTGAGCTAGCGATGCCAGTGCTAGGCAAATGTACCAGTGCATCTGCGGGGAATCGAACCACCGACCTTCGGTTGGTAATGCGAGTACGCTACCACTACGACACCGAAGGCCACTAATCTTTGTTTATTGTTTTTAATTCTTAGCACTATAACAAACTCACGCAAGGACAAATTCGATCATTTGCCGACGGCACTTGCACAACCTTTCACTTTGAACGCTACTTCGCACTGTTTAAAATAAACGTCCACCCACATTAGAACTTCAACAAAAACACGCGAGGACAATAACGATCGTTTGCCGACGGCATTTGCACAACCTTTCACTTTGAAATGTACTTCACTACTGCAAGCAAAATAAAGACCCACGAGGGAGAGCTGTTTGGCATTTCCTCGCCGTGTAGCAGCGCGTATTTTTGCTTGCTTTTTCTCTCTCTCTCTCACTTTTTGCTACTCTCACAGCAATGCCGTGACCTTGGTGCGTTGTGTTTTGCTTTTCTCTTTCGCATTGACGAATTGCGACGCTGACGTTGTGTTGGTGGTCATGACTTCGGCTTTGGCTCTTGTTGAGAGAGCGAGCCGTGGTCATGGTAAAGAGAGGAGAGTAAAGCGGCCGCGACTGTTCAACTGCATGCAGCACATGTGTATGTGTGTAAACGAAAGAAAAGTTACATTGTTTAATTCTATTTCTTTTTATGCTGCTTTCTTACGCGCTCAGCGCAGAGGAATTACTATAGATTTTATTCTATTCGTACTACTAATGCGTTGGCAGAGTGAAGGTGATAAATATAAGTAAAAGTAATGCTTCAAGATATTTTTGTATGAATATTGAAGCTACATACATATGTATGTTTATTGCGCTAACTGTATTTTCAGTTGTAATATAATAAAATATAAATACAAATTTTAATATATTATTTACATTGTTTACATTGACAGGTTTGCAAATTTGAAGTCACTCTCACGTTTTGTTTGAGCTAAGGAGTGCAAAACATAACGTTTGCTTTGCGCTGAGCGCCTAAAAAATAATTGATTGTTAAGACACCGTTTGAACTCCAAAGTAATGTTAAGACGGCTAAACTAACAAAATAAAAAAAAGCGTAACAAAATAAGTTGGGCGAAAAGTTTTACTTCTAACGCGTGCTTCTTCTGCACGCGAATTTTTTTGTTTCATAAGTATTTGGCCGGATATGAAGAATAAAACAAAGCCAATCAATAAAGGGCGTTCAAAGGAATAGAAATTTTTGTAAGCCAGACTAGTAATTCCGCTAAGTGTAACTTGTGCTCAACAATTGTAAAAACCGGTGGAAACACCTCCAATCTATTTAACCATCTTAAAAGATCGCACCCATATTCGTTGCAATCCGAAAAAAATATACAAACGATGCAGACTTTCGATCCGAAAAAACGGCAAATAAACAGAAAGCAGACGAAGAAAGAAAAAGTCTTTTAGATAACGCATCTATTAAAATGATTTTTTTTTTTTTAGTTTTGACAAATTTTTGTTTTCGAAATACATATCTCGAAATCCGCTGCATTTAAAAATTTGTGGAGCTCATTTTGGGTTTTAATATTTAACAAATTTAATTATTGTCTAATAAACAGATATGAAGAGAAAACAAAACAAAAAAGAATTTTGGGTTTTAGCTTGCCATTTTACTATGGATACGAGTAAAAAATGTTGAGGATACATTTTGCTAAAAACTAGTTTTATTTTTAGATCTCAAAGAAATCAAAAGAATTGTTACTTATTTTTTATGTTTCTCTAATTGTGCAAATTGGATTGGAAGAAAATACAATTTTTTATTGAATGATTTTTTAGTAGAAGGAAGAAATGCACGAGCGACTGTAATCAATTTTCTTTGTGATTATTAAATTTTATTAGATATACATACATTTAAAACACTAGCTAACAATGGATATTAAATAATATATAATACATTTCTTTAAGGAGATTGTTTTCCATGCTACATGAGATTTACACAGTTTTAATTTTAATACACTATTGGACTATTTATATATTTTGCTGTGCGTGGTCATTGCTAGTAATGCAGTTATTGAATATATTATTGTAAAATATATTTAAATGAATATATATATAAATAAATAATAATTTTATTAATTATTCTTGATTCGCTGGAAGGATCAAAAGTAATAGTATTTAAATTTATATTATAGCACCGAATAAAGATTTTTTAAATTTCATAGCAAAACAAAAAATTTTTTAATGTCATAGTAACTTGTTTCGCGTATACCCAGAAAATTATTGGGCCTGTTCCGGTGTTCACTTTTAAGCAAATATTAATTTGTACTTTTGTACTATCAGGAATTTTTGTTTTAATATTAATAAACTACATTAATTTATATATAAAGGAAAATATATTTAACTATATAATTCGTTGCTATGTTTTAAAAGGCATCGATAGCTTAATGCCATATGGTGTTACCAAACAATTACGTCAACAGGGGTGGTTTGCTTGTAAAACTGCTTTATAAAAATCGAATACACAATTTTTGAAACAAAGTAATCTGTGAAAAATAAGTATTCCCTTCAAATTTGTTTCAAAATGTGTTAAGCTGAGAAAAATAATTTTTTAGTTCATTCTCTGCTGAAGGCTCGAAGTGAAAACATCGTTTGGCTCTAAATAAAATAAATTTTATTTTCCATTTCCTTTTACAGGCTAATGTAAGTAAAAAAAAAGTGTACATACAAAATTTTAAATAATCAAAATATATTATACGCTTCCATAAGAATATGTGTGCATCTGAGCAAGAGAAATCATCCCTTTGCTACTGCAGCGAGAGCGAGAAAGCATACGGGTGGGCAAAAACAATTTTTTTTATCTGTCTTGCTGTGCATTTTGTATGTTTTTTTTGAAGTAAAACTTTTTAGGTGGCATTATGCATTTTTGGGCATTGTTGGGCATTGTGTATTTTTGGGCATGAATCAATGCGTGAATGAATAATGCGTGAACGAATGAATGTGAATTTCTATGGGAGTAACTTTGATATTTAGTGAAACGAAAAAAACGTTAGCTGCTTTTGATTTTCTCTTTCGCATTGCGACGTTGACGTTGTGTTGGTGGTCATGAGTCATGGCTTCGCTTCTTGTTGAGAGAGCCAACTGTGGTCATGGTAAAGAGAAGGGAGTAAAGCGGCCACGGCTGGTCAGCTAAAGCACGCAGCACATGTGTGTGTGTAAACGAAAGAATTGTTTTTGTATGCATTGCGTTAACACAACACAGCGACATACATACATACAAGTGCCAGTGCTTGCCATTAGCTTGTGTGCCAGCTCGTATTTTTGCTTGCTTCCCTCTCTCTCACTTTTTGTTACTCTCACAGCAATGCCGTGGCCTTGGTGTTGTTTGGTGGTTGGCTACAAAATAAGATCGCGCTGCGCTAAGAACGATGTAGAAGTTGGCGCGGGGGAGGTGAGAGTTGCACGAACAACGAAGCCAAGCAGCATTGCACGACAGTTACATTGTCTAATTCTTTTCTTTCTCTATTTCTTTTTATGCTGCTTTCTTACGCGCTCAGCGTAGAGGAATTACTATTGATTTAGTTCTATTCGCACTACTTATAGTACAGTAAAAATAGGTTTTGACCCGGAAAAAATTGCACACTGAATTTCTCTTGCTTAATGTATTAAGGACCATCCAAAAAGTCTAAAACCAATTTGGAGACCTCCTCCCCGTAGAGTTTTCCGTTATTTTGATATATGTTTGAGCCCATTTATCTCGAAATCTATAAGCCGTACATAAAAATTTCCAAGGCAGAAAAAGTATGTACGGCTTAAACTGCTTGTGAATTATAAGCACTTTATGAAAAAAAATTCATTGCGTGCTCCCACTTATTACAGTTGTGCAAATTGGATTGGAAGAAAATACAATTTTTTATTGAATGATTTTTTAGAAGAAGGAAGAAATGCACGAGCGACTGTAATCAATTTTCTTTGTGATTATTAAATTTTATTAGATATACATACATTTAAAACACTAGCTAACAATGGATATTAAATAATATATAATACATTTCTTTAAGGAGTTTGTTTTCCATGCTACATGAGATTTACACAGTTTTAATTTTAATACACTGTTGGACTATTTATATATTTTGCTGTGCGTGGTCATTGCTAATACTGCAGTTATTGAATATATTATTGTAAAATATATTTAAATGAATATATATATAAATAAATAATAATTTTATTAATTATTCTTGATTCGCTGGAAGGATTAAAAGTAATAGAATTTAAATTTATATTATATCACCGAATAAAGATTTTTTAAATTTCATAGCAAAACAAAAATTTTTTTAATGTCATAGTAACTTGTTTCGCGTATACCCAGAAAATTATTGGGCCTGTTCCGGTGTTCACTTTTAAGCAAATATTAATTTGTACTTTTGTACTATCAGGAATTTTTGTTTTAATATTAATAAACTACATTAATTTATATATAAAGGAAAATATATTTAACTATATAATTCGTTGCTATGTTTTAAAAGGCATCGATAGCTTAATGCCATATGGTGTTACCAAACAATTACGTGAACAGGGGTGGTTTGCTTGTAAAACTGCTTTATAAAAATCGAATACACAATTTTTGAAACAAAGTAATCTGTGCAAAATAAGTATTCCCTTCAAATTTGTTTCAAAATGTGTTAAGCTGAGAAAAATAATTTTTTAGTTCATTCTCTGCTGGAAGCTCGAAGTGAAAACATCGTTTGGCTCTAAATAAAATAAATTTTATTTTCCATTTCCTTTTACAGGCTAATGTAAGTAAAAAAAGTGTACATACAAAATTTTAAATAATCAAAATATATTATACGCATCCATAAGAATATGTGTGCATCTGAGCAAGAGAAAACATCCCTTTGCTACTGTAGCGAGAGCGAGAAAGCATACGGGTGGGCAAAAACAATTTTTTTTATCTGTCTTGCTGTGCATTTTGTATGTTTTTTTTGAAGTAAAACTTTTTAGGTGGCATTATGCATTTTTGGGCATTGTTGGGCATTGTGTATTTTTGGGCATGAATCAATGCGTGAATGAATAATGCGTGAACGAATGAATGTGAATTTCTTTGGGAGTAACTTTGATATTTAGTTAAACGAAAAAAACGTTTGCTGGTTTTGATTTTCTCTTTCGCATTGCGACGTTGACGTTGTGTTGGTGGTCATGAGTCATGGCTTCGCTTCTTGTTGAGAGAGCCAACTGTGGTCATGGTAAAGAGAAGGGAGTAAAGCGGCCACGGCTGGTCAGCTAAAGCACGCAGCACATGTGTATGTGTGTAAACGAAAGAATTGTTTTTGTATGCATTGCGTTAACACAACACAGCGACATACATACATACAAGTGCCAGTGCTTGCCATTAGCTTGTGTGCCAGCTCGTATTTTTGCTTGCTTCCCTCTCTCTCACTTTTTGTTACTCTCACAGCAATGCCGTGGCCTTGGTGTTGTTTAGTGGTTGGCTACAAAATAAGATCGCGCTGCGCAAAGAACGATTTAGAAGTAGGCGGGGGAAGGTGAACGAACAACAAAGTCAAGCAGCATTGCATGACAGTTACATTGTCTAATTCTCTCTCTATTTCTTTTTATGCTGACACCGACAAGTGCAGACGCGTTTTTGTTATCAAGGTGTTGTGCATAATATAAAATATATGCGGGACCAAAGCAAAGAAAGTTTCAACGAGGAAGATTCAGTCGAAAAAAATTAGGTAATTACTCTTTTAATGGATTTCGAAATGGAAGCAATATATGAATATATAAAAAGTGAGTGAAATTAATTAATTCATTTCAATAAAAACACAAACTTAGGCGACGCCAGTCATGAATCACAAGTCCCAGTGTGCATGCATTAGCTTGTGTGCCAGCTCGTTTTTTTGCTTGCTTCCCTCTCTCTCACTTTTTGTTACTCTCACAGCAATGCCGTGGCCTTGGTGTTGTTTGGTGGTTGGCTACAAAATAAGATCGCGCTGCGCTAAGAACGATGTAGAAGTTGGCGCGGGGGAGGTGAGAGTTGCACGAACAACGAAGCCAAGCAGCATTGCACGACAGTTACATTGTCTAATTCTTTTCTTTCTCTATTTCTTTTTATGCTGCTTTCTTACGCGCTCAGCGTAGAGAAATTACTATTGATTTAGTTCTATTCGCACTACTTATAGTACAGTAAAAATAGGTTTTGACCCGGAAAAAATTGCACACTGAATTTCTCTTGCTTAATGTATTAAGGACCATCCAAAAGTCTAAAACCAATTTGGAGACCTCCTCCCCCGTAGAGTTTTCCGTTATTTTGATATATGTTTGAGCCCATTTATCTCGAAATCTATAAGCCGTACATAAAAATTTCCAAGGCAGAAAAAGTATGTACGGCTTAAACTGCTTGTGAATTATAAGCACTTTATGAAAAAAAATTCATTGCGTGCTCCCACTTATTACAGTTGTGCAAATTGGATTGGAAGAAAATACAATTTTTTATTGAATGATTTTTTAGAAGAAGGAAGAAATGCACGAGCGACTGTAATCAATTTTCTTTGTGATTATTAAATTTTATTAGATATACATACATTTAAAACACTAGCTAACAATGGATATTAAATAATATATAATACATTTCTTTAAGGAGTTTGTTTTCCATGCTACATGAGATTTACACAGTTTTAATTTTAATACACTGTTGGACTATTTATATATTTTGCTGTGCGTGGTCATTGCTAGTACTGCAGTTAT
>JAECWU010000183.1:0-104024 GCA_018150985.1 Chymomyza costata
GATGGACATTTGGACAGAGCTCAATCGCTACCCGTAAGATTTTGGTATAACTTGGTATATACAAATCTATTATACTATTTACGTTTCCTTTGGCTACTAAGTATAGAGAGAATAATATTAAAAATCCCTTGTTAAAATCTAGGTAAATAGGGACTCTTTTTAATCATTTTTTTGGCTTAGAGATTGAAAAGTTAATGCAGTAGTCAAAGAAGATAGTTACGAAGATTAACTAAAGTAATAATGTGAACCAAAGCTAATAATAGTTTTGCTTTTTGTTAAAAGTTAATTTCTTTTTAAAAACAATTTGCATTGCCACAATATTTTTAAATTGGAATTTTTTATTATTTCAACTTACTTTTAATGCATTGTACAGGGGTCAGAAATAACAGTTTTCTGGCATAAATTCAATTATTTTTCGAAATAATTGATAAAAATGTATTGTACGTAAAGTTAACAATCTGCAATATTTTTACAGTAAACGAAGAGTTGCATCTGGAAAAAAAAAATACTTAATGGATGAAACTTTCAGGCATCGTTAGGGACCTTGTTCTAAGTCTAAAAGCGAGTTTTCGTATTTCTCTGTTTCGTATCTTTTTTTTGTATTTTACCTATGGTCATGATTTATAGGTCGATATTGTTGCCAATAAAATTATCTATTAAAAAAGACTTAAATCAATATTGTGGGTTTGTTAATTCAAGCACAATACCTGTTTAAAGTTAAAAGTTGGAAGTTTAGAGTTTTTCGAATAATTTGCAAATATCTCAAAACAGATAGGTTTTTTCGGAAATTTGTTTTTTGCAATTATCTGCAAAATGAGTTCTCCATCGCTTTCCTACTATAAACAGATTTCGAGCAATCGAACCAAAAAGTAGCTCGGAAACGCCAATTTTCATCATTTTCACATACAAAATGCAGCTCAGCATAAAGCAGGGGACAAAGCAGAGGACTGCTTGCTTTTTCGACTGCTTGCTTTGGTGTCGCACAAAAGTGGCGCTTATGAGCAACGATAAAATACGAAAACAGAATAAGGTCCCTAACGTTCCCTGAAAGTTTCATCCATTAAGTATTTTTTTCCAATAGACGTAATTTTTGAGTCTTCGTTTACTGTACTATATGTTTACTGAGTTTAATAACCCATTACTTTAGTTCAAACGTTTTGTAACTAGCTCGGGTCTTTTTTATTGTATAAAACCTTCAAATAATTCTTTGGACATTAGAAAAGTTTCTTTTTATATTGTTTCCCAACCCATAAATCAAGAGTATTATATAAATTATTTATACTACATACCACTATGGGGTCAATAATGGTGATGATGGATGGATTTTGCTGTTACTGCTTATAAAGCCACTGCTCTGCTTGAACAATTAAAAAAAAAAAGAGAAAAAAGTGTGGCCATATTATTGAATTTCATGGCCATCCTTGGAATGTCATAAAGAATAATGTGTCACTTTCGTACCGCGTCTACTGTAGGCTCTTTCTCGCAACAATCGCTATTTGTTTGTGTGTTTGTAGACTGTAAGATAAGCTCTAAATCAATTTTTATGCGGCTTAGTTTGAAAAAATCATTTAAATTTCGTTGGCAACAAATTTAGCTTGAATGAAGAAATCTTTCTACAAAAAAAGTATCGAATTTTTAAAGAAATGCGGTAATGTTTGTATCGCCCTTAAAAGCAGCTATGTTGATGTAGAAAGTCAAATTTGGCCAAAATTAAAAATTTATATAAGCTATTCTACGCTCAAAAAAGTACACTTGACTAAACAAAATGATTTAATATGTTGAAAAAGAAAAGAAAGATGAATATATGTAGCTACAAACAAATCCAGTTTCCTAACCCGCTGGGTAAACTTTTCTACGATATGCAGTGGCTAACATCATGAATTCTCATTAAAAAAAATTGCAGTTGCTTCAGGCAAAGATTTTTCTGCTTTATTAATTATATATTTATGTACCTCGGCAATATTTAAAGTCAGAAAAAACAGCACTTTAAAGCTTCTCGGATTTAAAAAGAAAAATTAAACATTTTTTTTTAATTAAATAGCTTATTTGACGAAACATATAAATATTTTATGACTATTTGGCATACATATGGGTATTTTAATAAATAACGAAAAAATTGAGCCCAACATTAAATCGTGCAATTAACCAAGAACTTGCCACAACCACAACAACGTAGCAAACCAATAAACAAATGATGTGCCGGAAATTATGAATGCACAAATAAATATATATATACTTTTTCCAATTATTTTTTAAGTTGAACATAAAATGTGAGCTTTAAAATTATGTTCGCTTAATAAGTGCAAGCACGCCCTAACATAAATATAAAATAATGCAAAAAAATCAAACAGGCAAAGAAACAAAAAGCAAAAAAAAGAGCAAACATATTGTCAAAATATTTTTTTTTTTTTTGGTGAATGAGAAACAATGAAACGACAGAACATAAAATATGTTTTTCTTTCTTTACTTTTTTCTTTTTATTTTTTTTGGGCGCGTTGAGCGCATAAATCCAAAATAACAGAGCTCGGGGTCCCGAACGAGACGGCGGCAGTAAGGCAAATGAGAATTGTTGCCGAAATACGCGCTGGAAATGCCAAATATATATAAAAAAGTATAAAACTAATCAAGTTAAAGAGTAAACAGGCCAAGAAAGCTTTAAAAAAAGCCTGGCTATAAATGTGAAATTTAAACTAAGAAAGACACAACCAGAACATACGGATGACAAAGTTTACAAAAAAAAAACAAAAATAAAACATAAAGCATAATAAAGGCATTATCAAAATATAAAAAGTCGACCTTTAAATACTCTTGGGGTATATTTGCTTGAATGTAGTTATAAGTAAGGATGGTCGTCAGGGTTGATATGACACCTCAATATAGTAAGGTTAGGTAAGGTCGATTAGGCTGCTCATAGGGTGAACAATATAGTTAAGTATTTTGGTATTGTTGAGAATGACAAATTCTCGAATCGACAACCAAAAAAACGTTTTGAAAAACAATTAATAAAATAATAATAATTTCCCTGACTGACAATCCCCCCTGGGCGGAGCATTGGGGATCTCTATTAATAACTGCTCAAAGAGAACAGGGACCTACAGTTTATAGCCGAATCCGAACGGCGGTGTCTGGCATTATTAGAGATTTCCTTTGGCAAATAGCGTCTTAGAGCTAGCGATGCCAGTGCTAGGCAAATGTACCAGTGCTACTGCGGGGATTCGAACCACCGACATTCGGTTTTTAAAGCGAGTATCTAGTATATACCACTACAACTGCCGCTTGTCTCTGGAGGAGATGGCTGAGCAGTTTTTAATCAACCTCATATGGGTCCCAGGACATAGGGATATCGAGGGCAACTATATTGCGGATGAACTGGCTAGACTAGAAACTACCAACATTCTCCTTCAAGACAAGGAGGGCCTGGGTATACCCATGGCCAGCTGCAAACTATGATTATGAAACTACTTCGATCTCTTTGCAAACCAAACCTGGAATCGGATAACGAACACGTGTAGGATATCTCGGCAAACATGGCCGACATACTGCAAGACAAGAACTAGAGAACTTTGCCGTCTAAATAGGAGCCCAATGCTCGACCGTCATCCGTGCTATCAGCGGACATTGGCTGGTGGGAATTCATGCATACAGGCTTAACGCTCCTCATCATGACTTCTGTAGAAGCTGTGGCGATGAGGAGGAGCTAGAGACAGTAGAGCACCTTTTCTGTCACTGCCCTGGACTGTGCAGGACAAGATTTCGCTTTCTAAAGTCGCATTTCCTTGATGACTTGACTCAGCTCTCGGAGCAGAGTCCAAAAGGCCTCTTAAGGCTCATTCAGGCGGCTGTGACAAATCTCATATATGAGACCTCGTGAGTAAGGAAGTGTGGTGAACGGTCCACCGTAGCGGTATCACAACGGGCCAATTCTTGGCCTACGTGAGTTTGGATAATAAGGCCCACTGCCGACATAACCTAACCTAACCATATACAACAATGGGATTGGCGTCCAGAATAGAGGTGGGATACTATCGATGGCACTATTGGATACTATCGATGGATTTGTTCAATATATCGATAGTATACTTTTGTATGAAAAAAACTTTTTTGAAAAATCAACGGATAAAAAATTGGCAAAGTGCCGGACATGTCAAAAAGAATAAAAAACAAGTGGTAACACGTCGAACCCTTTTGACCATCCGGCGCTTTAAGAGTCACCAAATCCGATGGGGACATTACAAAATTATTTAAATAAGTCAAATTTTTATAAAAATTCTTCGCATAAAAAACAAAAAATCGACGCCGCATAAGCTTAACTGAGTGCCACAGTCGTCCAGCCTTTCCGAATGGTAGACGAATTTGGAAGAAGTTCGAATTTCCTTAAATTCGTGTTGCAAACAACAAAGAAAATGGTCTCTAAAAATAATTAGGAGTAATATTTGGCATTCCATATTATTTGGCCAGTCAAAATTTAAGCCAACATGCAAATCCATTGAGCTCATGGAAGGTTAGTATAAACAATTATAAAACGTAACTAAAAATTATTCTACTTTCAGGGATCCAAACAAATCGACACTGTTAAAGTTTTAGGTACCTGTTTAAAGAATGTGCCCCTTTTAGTGTACCATATTTCACTTTGTTTGATAGTATATGGATAGTATCCTCTTGTCCAGAAGATAGAAGAAGAAATATGTCTTGTTAATATTCTATACAAATACGTTGAATATAATGGTCCAACACCTGGAAATGTTGGCAATGAGACCAAAAAAAAAAATTTTCAAGTGGTCTTAAACTTTTGCAGGGTAGTGTAAATTCGAGCAGTGTAAGTCAAATGATTGTATGGGGGGGATTAATATCTTAACTAAGAACTTGAAAAATATATATATATTTTATTTAGGCCCCAGTTTTAGCCAACTTTTGTATGGTTTTCCAAAGACAACTCTATGCAAAGTTTAAACCCACTAGCTGTTAATCCAATCGAGTATACTTTGCACCATTTTTAGAGTATTAATAGCTAGGCATTAAATCTCTACACAAGAAACTCATAAACTGAATGTGCCTGGAATGCGAAATTCAAGATCATGTTTACAGAAAAATAAAAAAATAAATAAAAAAATCCAAGAATACAACAAACAACGACGAAAAAATAAAGAATATTTATAACTATGTATAAAAACCCAAACTGGCCCTTTTTTGGCCTTATCAAAAACAATCTGAAGTAAGCAAAAGAGAATGGACTGAAAAATTAGCTCAGTGTACAAATATTTTTGTGGGCTTTCATTTTGAGGGCTGCGCAATAATTTATGTCTTTTATATTCACATAAGATACGATACTGTAAGCAATTGGTAGTTAAAGCTGTCATTTTGTGGGTTTCATCGTTGACAAGACTCTAAAAGTGTCAATTGGATGAAACCCGGTAAAATATGTTTAATAAATCGCATTATAAATTCCATACGCATTTTTTTCTTTTGCTATGGGGTGTCAAATTGTTTCACAAATAGCCATGGGATACTTTTAATATAAATGAATCAAGTTAGCGCCAAGTTGGCAATTCAATGTGAGTGGTTTTTGATGGATTTTATTCTCGTTATGTTCTAAGAACTTTGTTTTGTCTCTTGAATTAATGATGTAATACATTAGCTGGCACATTATAAATATCTTGCAGCTTAATTAAATGTCAAGGTGACAGTTGCTGGGCCGTGAAACAATGAGCTATTATATGATATATAATATGATATAGGGATGAGTTAAGTTGGGTTGTGTTTGCTGGCAATTATGGTATTAACGTTGACGCTAATGACGATTATGATGCTGATGATGATGATACTTCCATCTGATGGCATAACCATAGAGATGACTAATTAGTTCAATAAACAAAACGCAATGTAAGTCTATTTCAGAGAAAATTCTAGCTACTGTTTTGCAGTGTCTTATTGCTTATCAAGTTAAGTTACCATATACACATATATACATGTTTTCACGTAATCTTAAAATCTTATCTATGTACTTAGAGTGTGCAGCATATGAGATTGCTGCATTTATATAACCTGGTGACACAGAAACATATTTTTCAAATATGTGCTCGTGTGATGCTTAATATACTATATACAATATTTCTATTTATTTTGCAATAAATTTTAAATACTTTTTTCACTAAAGTGATTAGCATTTGAAAAGATAACGCACTAGGGTTCCCGGAAAAAAAATTTGAGAGATGATTGTATAAGATTTAGGTGATATGCACATAAATATGAGTAATAGTGAAAAAAAAAATATTGGAATAAATGACTTTAAGCAATATAGAAGAATTTCGGAGCCATGAGCCACTACACAGAAATTTCCAACATACCTGAAAAATGAATATCTTAAAAAAATTTTGTTAAGCTTACTTATAAACAAATATATTCAAAGGCTTTTAAATTAAAGTGTTTACACAACTAAGCTTGTAATATGATAAAAGTAAAATGATTTTAAATCATACCAAAACTTCTGCCTAACAGTCAAAACTTTAACCAAAAACAATAAAATTTTCCTCAGTTAGCAAATTCTTGTCTATTTCTAATCTATGTACGATATGTTCTTGGACGATATCCGTAGCGCTTATATGTCCTTACATTTTATATAGGTATATAAGAACATTAGTACAAATGGACGTGGCTGAGAAGAATTCTTTATGTATTCAACGCTTAGTACTATAGTATAGAACTCTCCCAACGACCATATGTCAACTTTTTACAACACATTCTGAATTTATCAAGACTCAATTTGTCAATTCATGAAATTTGAAGCCATGACCAGCAATTTTAAAATTACAACATTAATTGTACTTTGACTTCATTTTCATAAAAAAAATTCAATTCCCCAAGTGACACTTCAGTTTAATGAACTTGGCAAAATAAAAAAAAAAAACAAATTAAAAAGCAAAGCCCAGCAAAAATGTCAAAGTCAGTGTCAGACACAGATTCAAAAGCACAAGAGGAAAACAATTGAGCCAGACAAAATGCCAACAAAAAAGGAATAATAATACTATGAAAAAATAAATAAAATAAAGCTGGCGCCAAGTCTCTGGAGAACATGGCTATAATTAAAAGCGCACAACTCTGTCATAGAGCGAGAAACGGCTGAGTGATAAGCGCTTTTCATAGAGATAACCAACTTTTATTTATTGTAAGAAGAAACTTGCTGAAAAATGAACATATGCCATATGCATGTCTAGTGCATGTTCAGCTTTAGCTTGACTTTGGCTTATAAATTTGATTTGTATTCCAAAAAAAAACCAAAGTTAGGGGCAAAAAAAGTTTGTTCCTTTTTACGGCTGCTCAAATTGAAAATTAAAAATTTATAAGAAAAATCTACAAAAACAACGACACCGTTGACGACTAAAATGATGACGAGCTGTCAGAAGCTCAGTTGGAAGTTTTTCTTTGCTGTTTTTGCATTTTTGGTTTAAAAATATTTAAATCTTTATGGAGCCATAATGAAAACAAAGTAAAGCTTTTAACTGCGTGACGAAAATAACATTCTTTGGTTCAAGCAGCTCTAGTCAGAAATTTATAAATATTTTAAAGTTAAAAGTTTTGTTATAGAAAGCAAGTCAATTTCAATTTACTATCAAAACTATCGTTACTATCGCTCTTCCACTAAAAAATTGTTGTAATAATTTTCACCACGGAAAAAATAAAAATAGGCAATAAAATTAAAAAAGAGCCAAAATATTTTTCTTCAATAATATTTCAAATTTTTATTTTAACATAAAAACAAAACGGACAAGTATTCAATATTTTCCCTGCAGTTCGTTCATTCAGGCCTGAAAATTGCAGTCCTGAATTCAGCCATGACTTTTCAAAGTCGATCAGCGCTGAATTCATAGCTGATTGTTAAGGTTAAAGTTCAGACCTGAACGCCTAAAACATACATGTGCTAAATTCAGTGACAAATGAATGCGGAGATTCATGGCTGGTACTGAAAATACAGACATGATTTCATGACTAATTCAGGCCTGAGCCGAACTGAAGGGCTGATACATTTTGAGATCAATGCTATAGACTTACAGATTTTAGAAGACCACACATAATGTGGGTTTGTACTTTCAGAAACTGAAATACATTCAATTTTGTTTCTTAATTTAGTTTTTATCGAGCTAATTGCAAAAAAAATGACTCTAAAAATTTTGTTCTAGCTTGGAACTTCTAAGTCCTTATTTTTGACATTTTTTACGTCAAAATTTCTAAAATATTTGTGTGATACAAAAATAACACTACTTGACTATGATTTTTATCCAGAGATGAAGCTTATATTTTATATAAGGGCAATGTTTCAGCACTCGAAAACCGATTTCACATTTGTGCTGCCATGGCTTCTTTTTTTTCCTATGGTTATTTTTGTGAAAAATTACATTTTTCAAAATACGATCGCACATATGGGATCACAAAAAATTTACTTATTTCAATTTTTTCAGCGGCAAAAATCGCCAAGTGTGGCAACCGTGATTTTTCCTAACCTTATGTTGGACTTGACTTGACTGACGATAAAGGGACTACAAACCGATTTTTGATGACTGTAGTAGTTTTTACGCAATCAGACCTTAAATGTTAAAGGTAAATGAGTTTTTAATTTTTTAATTTTTCTTAAGACTCAGAAAGTTCCCAATCGTTGCTTGTGATTGTAGTGCACTCAAGGCACAGGCTAACCAGACAGACATCAATCTTTTGGATATTGTCAAAGAGTAAGAGTTTATCCTTTAGGTATAGGGTATAAAAGCAATAATTGGAGAAAATTTAAAAGACTTACTCGTATTTTTCTTCGAGCTCGGATGTTGAGATATTTTTAAAATTTGGCTGTCGAACTTACTCTTCATTTTTTTGAGATCTCTTCATAAGTATAAACAAGCATAGCAAAGAAAATATATAATTGCAATTTGTGAATTATTTGTAGCTTAAAAATTATATAAATTAAGCATAAGGTCTTATGCGCTATGCGCAATGTCTTTAACTTGTACAGTATATTGATACTATAAAGTTAATAATAGAAGAATGCTGATTAGTGAATGGCTTAAGCCTAGTTTTCGAAGATCCAGTTTGCAAGCTTCTACCTAATAACCCATATAGTTTCAAATTAGTGATAACAGAATATTTAATAATTGAAATTTATAAAAATGATACAAATTTTTAAAGACACTCGTAGGATACAGTTTTTGGTTGGCAATTAAGATTAAACGTGTGGTGTGAACGTGTGGAGTTATATGTCTTCCATTGGACGCATCCCCAGATGGCGGATTGGGGAATGCTCGGCACTATGCAGGGTAAGTGGGAATCAAAATACCACTTGCGGACTAAAACAGACAAAACACCTGCTTGGAGGTGCAGATAGGGACCCTATCACCAAGCTAGGGTAGGCGGGCTACCAACCTAGTAGCTACCTAAAACATCTCATGCCACCGAATCGTCATGACGCCCTGTGCTCCAAATAGGAGTTAAAGGAACATATTTTTATAATTAAAATGAACATAAATTCGTAAAATATATTTACAGCTGTTGAGTTTAAACATCAGAACAGCCATTTTGGCAAGCTAAATGACCAAGCAAATATATGCCCTATTAAGCTGTATATAAATAAGGAAAAACATAACTTAGCTATTGACTTAATTAGCTTGCAACAATAAAAGAAAAAAAACGGCTGCAAGTATATAAAAAGACACACTCACATATAGACAACTTTTAAATTTTTTGTATTAACAACGGGGCGTATGCGCGTTGTATTTGTATAAAAGAAAAACGCAAGAGCTAACTTTTTTACTTGAATGTGTTCGTTGTATGTGTATGTGTTTGTTTGCTTTTCCGGACTTTTTGCAGCCAAAGGCTTGAGCTTATATAGATATATATTTTTTTTTTAATGCGAAAAAAGGAAAGCGCAAGAGTTCAAGGACATGTGCGCAGTAAAAACTTGGACACATATTAATATATGTATGTTTTGATTAAACTTTAAGAATTGTTTGCTATTAAGACAGCTAGTTTATTATTTAAGAGTTTTCTAGTTATGTACACAGCGTCAAATCGATTGGGTTTCAACTTTTTTATTATTTATTTTTATTATTTATAAGCACGTAGCTATTTGTCATAAATTTTTGTTGTGTTTTATCTTATTTACTTGCCATTACACGTTCAATCAACAAATTTCGAAATATCGACGGAAATATTGTCAGCATCGTTTGCTCTGCCTTGTCAATGTTAATGTCAACAATTTGAAATGCATTAAATACCGCCGCCGTCGACTTCGGCGTCAGCGTTGGCGTCGCTGCCTGCGTCATCGTTATATAGACGAGCAGACAGCTTGCGCCTTACACTTATTCGCTACATTGTTGGCTCAATTAATAAGCTAATGGCCTCAGTTTGTGCTAAATTGATTTTATTGCTCAACTTGCGATTTTTTATTCCTATTCTAAATATTTGTTGTATAATTTTTATGGCAAAATATCGTGCTTAATTAGCCGTGTTTTTAATATTTTTTTAATGTTTATGTACAAGTTACTCAACGAATAAAAGGTTATCTTAGGTTTGTTCAAGGGTATGTGACTGGAAGAAGGAAGCATAAATGATGAGCGTAGATTAAGATAAATTTAGGATGCTTAGATATTGGAGTTACGTCAATTAAGGCATAAATCCTTAAACAAATTAGGTTTGTCGAATTAAGTCGATATCTGCTTGCTATATATTATAATATATTTTTTATACTTCAACCAAAATGCCTCTATCTGTTAACTTTTAAATAAAAGGTGATTTTTTAGCAACTTTCTTTTGGCAACACTGTTTTTGTCAGCTCAGATGTTTTTGTGTCTTGAGTTACTGTCAAACATGTTCAGTTTGGTTTATAATTTAACCATGAATCGACTTACAAACGAACAACGTTTGCAGGTTATTGAATATTATTATTTAAATTTATGCTCGGTTAAGAAAGTGCATCGTGTACTCCTTCCATTTTATGGTCAGTTTGGGCTACCTTCTGATGCGACTATTCCCAATGTTGTGACTAAATTTCGCACCAAATTACATAATTGGACATTAAACCACCAACACGCATACGTTGCGTGAATTATCGATTCGGCGCTGTTCGCAGCCATTGGGCCTCTGTTACTCCTATGCAGAAGGATTTGAGTGTAAAACCTTTTCAAATATAGCTGCTGCAAGAATTGAACCTTCCACAACGGCTAACTTTTGGTGAATGGCAAAGTTGGATGAAGATCCACTTTGTTATCGGAAAATCGTGTTCAGCGACGAAGCTTATTTCTGGTTGAACGGATACGTGAAAAAAGAAAATTGCCGTATTTGGTGTTGAGAGCGGCCAGAAGCATTGCAAGAACTGCCAATGCATCCCCAAAAAGTCACTGTTTGTTGTGGATTATGGGCCGGTGGCATCATTGGACCGTACTATTTCAAATACGACGAAGGCAGCAACATTACTGTGAATGGCGAGCGCTACCGTGCGATGATTACAAACTTTTTTTTGCCCAAAATGGAAAAGCTGGACTTGCGTGGCATGTGGTTTCAGCAGCACGCGAAACAATGGCCCAATTGAGAGGCGAGTTCGTTGAACACTTTATTTCACGTTTGAGGCCGACCAATTGGCCGCCTAGATCGTGCGATTTAACGTAACGATTTAAGCACTGGAAACCAATATTGAAGAATTTGTTCATGAGATACCAGCTGATATGTTGGAGAGAGTATGCCAAAATTGGGCCCAGCATATGAACCATTTGAGGCGCAGCCGCGGTAAACATTTACATTCATGAAATCATCTTTAAACATTGAATTATATAGACCGTTCTATCTCAAATAAAGATTTCATACACTTTTATGAATTTTGTGTTTTTTTTTAAATAAAATCCGAAAGCTCTTAAAAAATCACCCATTATAAGGGCTTGCAAAGTTTGGCATATTGAATAATTTAAACCCATTAAAATAAAAAATAATGTTTGCTTTTGCAGAAACAGTTCTTAACATTCCCCATTCTGTGTGCAATAATTAATTTTGAATAACTAAGTCGGACACAACAACGAGTAAAGGGTATTCAAGTCGCATATGCTCCATTCAAAAGTACATCATTTTCAAATAACAATTTAAAAATAACAGAAAACTTTGTCAATAAGGAAATTGAAGTTAAAATGAAATAAATAAATGAAATTCCATATTTTGTAATATAAATGCTAATTTGTTGTGGTCACTTTGGTTAAGGCAAAGTGTATGTGCTTCTTGAAGTGAAAGAAAAGTATAATAGCATTAATATTCAAATTCAAGTGTTTTGCATTAAATTATTGGTAAATTTAAAGAAAGCCCAAAACTGTTGAATATTGTCTTAAGCAAAGTAATAGTTAACACTGAACGTCTTAAAACTTTATTTGTATTATTTTTGGCTACTCAACTAAAGCTAAAACTAAACTAATCAACAGCTTCAACTTGAATAAATCAAAAACAAAAAAAAACCAGTCAGCCCATAGTCAGTCCATTGTACTAGATACATTTAAACCTTTAAATACGCAAACATAGTAATAAACACTAAACAAAAAAGGTTTTGAGAAACTTAAAACTAATTTAGATGTTTCTAGCAACAGGTTCTAAGAACTACCTTTTAAGCACCTATATCGATTATCTCAATAAATGCCAAACATTCTCAAGATGTTTTTAGCAATGTAAGGTATAAATTTTGTATAGCAAATACGGCAAGTTCTAGATAAGTTTTAGTTCAGAAACAATATTATGCTAAATAGAACTTTTACTAAAATGTCAAAAAAGGAAGAAATTTTAGCTGCCAAAATTAATTTTTTTTTGGCAGTACTACGAATTTTGAAGCAACAAAATAAAATATACATATTTTATTTCAGCCGAAGGCCTGAGTAGCCAGTGCTATTTTTTTTATGTTAATTATTAGTTTATAACTTTAATTATCATTATAAATAAATAAATAAATAAATTTTTGTGCAAACTTTATGGTTGTAACTTCAGTACTTAAGCCCAAATTGCTTCTTTGAAATTCGAAAATGTATTTTTTTTTGAGCATCTGTAAGTTCTGTTAATTTTAAGCGACTTCCAAGTGCATAGAAAGTAATGTCAAAAAGGCAATATATTGAGAGTTGTGGTAGAAAACACCTGAGGGTATGGCTACTGACGAAATTTGGGAGCTCTGGGTCCTAAAAGTATTACAATTGTTACATACAGTCAATTTTTGATGCATTTATTAGTTATTCTAAACAATTTTTTATTGTATTTATCCTATTTTACATCTGGACACGCCGCATAGCTCCTTCAGATATCAGCTCAAACTATTAAACACCATGGATACAAATTCTGAAAATTCTACTGCAGGAGAACTTTTGCCGATTATTTAATGCCCTACAAAAGAACTTATAATCAGAAGAATATTTTATAGAACACGGTAGTGTTTTTGAAATAGAATTATGCAGTCAAGAGAAATTTCATTTTGTTAGCGTGAACTGTTTCTGAATTGAAGATGCTCAAGCGATTTGTGATCAGATGTTGATTCTTTTGAGTATTTAGCTAATACAAAATGCAAACTAACAGCCTAAAAAAAAGTATACGTATAATTTCCTGTATAAAAAACTTCGAGTTAAATATTTAATTCATATAATGCCATATTGAGGCATATTTTGGACACATGAATAGTAAAATGCGAGGTATGAGCAGCGTATCGGTTTACAACTGAGCTGACCTAATTCTAAACGTATTGAAAGTATGTTGACAACACGGTAATATTGATGGCAACCCTCGTATAACAGATTTACCCAAAATTGAACATACTACTTATCACGTGCGGCACAAGCTAATAAGCTAAACGTTAATCGGACAAATTTTTAACACTGCAATTTAACGCGGTCGTACTAAAATCTAAAATTAAAATTCTAATGATAAGTGTATATTAAGCAAATATCAGCAAGCATATTTTACGATTCATCAAGTGTGCCAAAGTATGTAGATGACCGTGAGGGTTACTTAAGGTAACTTCTTGACAAACGGGGCTTATGTTAATCTTATCTGGGACTAATCTGCTTTAGTAGCATGTACGCAATTAGCAGGCTATGTACTACATAAGAGGAGATGGAGGGCGAGAGAGCTCTGCTCACAGTTAATTGCCGGTTAGTGTCTTTCAAAATCAACAGCTGCAGTTACCAGACAAAACAAGCGCTAAAGGGTTGTGCCAAGGGTGTAGAGCAGGAGCATAAAGGGAGGTACTAAGACATGGCCCAATGCAATTAGCAGAAATTGCAAATTAATAATGTCGTCATGTTGGGGTTGCATAAAGTAATAGTAGCCTTGTTGCAAGCATGTTTTAGCCAAACCCCACTTAATAGAAACTGTGCTGCAAAGATGGGGCTAAAGTAAGTGTGGCTATGACTGGGCCGGATGACAAGGACTATGGGTCCCGCATAGAAGCCATAACAATTTGCAAGCGTATGAAAAATGTATGTAGAACAAACTTTAAATTCATTACACACACGCAAAGTCAGCAGGCATATGGTTTAGGGAATAATATGGCGAATGAATAAGAGAGCAAGTGAGATAGCTCTAGCCGAAATGACAAGGATAGCCTTAGGACACATATATAGAGACATACGGTAGGCAATGTGGGTGACAACTTCATGTTGGTCTGCCTGCGAGGGACACACAACATTTTGTTTAAACTGTGGTCGCTTGGTGCAACCATTGCCAGGAAACCTTCCCCACATTTGGATGTGGGTGTGTGGTTTTCGCTTGTGTTTGTGTATATGTGTAGGTTTCAGATCCCTTTTGGAATAAGCGGAACGGGATGCGTAAAATATATGCAATATATGGGTAAGACAAAGCGAATGCTTTGCGTGTAGCAAAGTAAACACATTACTTTTCAGTTACATATTAAGAGAAAAAGAAAGCTTGTCTAAATATTTGGGAAGCTCTACGCTGGCCATGAAAAAAATGTATTCAACTTACATAGAAATTTCGTTCAAGCCAAGAGTAATTCGTAAAACTTTGTTACCAAAGCTTAACGTCATTTATAAATACGCATAAACGTCTAGGAAATCGAATATTGAAGCTTCTTACCAACAAAGATTTTAAATGAAATGTAAGGTAACGCTGTCGAAACATTTTCGGCATATTTTTCAAATAAAAACGAACGCTTAAATATCGATCTTGCTTTAAAATGGGAAATTTCTTTTAAGCCCAATATTTCCTACAATTTTTAAAACTTTTTTATATAATAATCCAAAGCTTCTGTCTAGGAGTCTTTCAGCGAAGAAATAACAAATGAAAAACGCATATAGGATGAGAAGAGAAATCAAAAATTTATCATCAGACCAAATGAAAATGAAGAGGAGACAGAAAAAAACAGAAACATGGGCTTTCGATCAAATTAAAAAGAAAAGAAAAGAAAAGAAAAGAAAAGAAAAGAAAAGAAAGGAGGCGTCTTACTTTGGAACAAATACTACGAATACAGTTTCTTTTTTGAGTATACTTAAACTTTTATAAAATAATATTTTTTTTTTCATCACAGAAACTCTGCTTTGATATTCTTTGCTCTTTTGTTTTTCAAACATAGGAAAAGACTATTTAAAATATATACAAAAAAGCACAGACTGCTTTAAAATATCTCTATTTACTTTTTGCTATTTTTCAAATACTTTTTACATATTCTCAAAAAAGTACCGAAATAGATGCTTACTATATTTCATGCAATCATATCCGACTGGGGAACAGAGATACATTTACTTGTATATCTACATATACTACATGCTATATACCTAAGGGTGTGTTTATGTGTGAGATTGCGTGCCCAGCAACTTCCGTGCAAATTCGCACTTTCAATATAAACGCACACACACTCACTGCCACATGAGCACACCTGTATACAAAATGGCGAAACATTTTCTTTTTTACGTGCTTTGCTTCTATTTATGCTGGTTGTTTTTTATCTAAATTTTATTTTACTTTTTTTGGCACGCTTTCTTTTTAGAATTTTTATTTCTCTATTTCTACTGGGCTAACACTCACACTCCTATACACACACACACAAAGCCCGCATTAACCTTGGCCAAGCCACATTTAAGTTGCTCCTTTAGTAAGTTGGTGTTGTTGTTGCTTGCAAATGGTCAACTGAACAGGTCATCTGAGAGCAGCTCCTTTTATTTATTTATACGAATTTTTTTACTTTCTTGTGCGTCCTCTTCAGTGCATAATGACAGTGAACTGACGGATCCAGTGGACTCATTTTGAAATTCATTTGCAGCAGGAAAATCAGAAAATTCAGCTGCTCTCGAGCAATTGAAGCTGCCAGCAGAAAACAAATATGATTCTGTTATGGCAGTGTCCGACAGTGTGATACCCTGAACGCATTTTTATCAAATAAACAAAAAATTATTTTGCATCAAATTTTGTATTGATACGTTGGAACATTTAGGGGAAAGGCCTCAACTTCAAACAAAATTAATTAGCTTTAGCTTTTTTGCAGTTTAAAAAGGGGGGTTTTAAACTGATTCATTATTGCCTATATGCTTTTTTTCGACCAGCTGGCTTTTATAGTATTGATGTAAGCTGCTAAACTCTTCAAAGGTTAGCGGGGCAAGCTACCGACATAAAACGATGCTAAGCATTTTGATATAAAAAACCAATGATCTGCCATGCCGCCCTGTGCCCTTGGCCCCCTTGGGCATAGGGTGTTAAAATCCCAAAGAAGAGTCTTCAAGTGTGAGTAGGTTGCTCTTAGCCAGGTATATTGGGCTTGGCTCGACGTTTTGGCAGCTGGGCACGTGGCGTATACGTACTATATATATGGTCTGACCATTGCCTTGCCACCATTTTAAGCTCGCGCAAATTTCCGTGCAAATTTATTTTTTGCCACCTCCCTTCTCTTCTCTTTCTTTATCGTATTCAGCTTTTGCTCTTGTCTTGAGCTCAATGCTTCGCTGGCTGTTGCATTTTTTATGCCATTTTATTTCATTTTTTATTTTTACGCTTTCAACGAAAATGTTGTAGGGCCTGCTCGAAACACTTGTACACTGCTGCTTACCCAAAAACTTTTACAATATTGCCTTGCCAGGTTATACGCTACACCGAGGGCAAGATAATAAGTTGCTGAAATATCATAATTGGTAGTTTTTTTGATCCTATATGTAGCTATTCAAAATTTTGTCCCAAAACACTTGTGTTAGTTTTGTAACAACGAGGCAATAATAGAAGAATAAATATAACAAATATGTAGGAACGTCAAATAAATTTAGTTAATTAAATAATAATAATTGTATATAATTTTTCGTGTGCTAAATAAAATAAACATAATGCACAAGTGTTCTAAAAATTAAGAGTTAAAAAATGGTTAAAACCAGACAACCAATAAGGAACAACTATTTCCTTTAAAAAATTGACATTTATGCACGACCTAGACCCTTGACTTCGAAAAGTGGGGCATTCTTAACCCAAGAGTGTTGTCAAAAGAACATTTGCTAGGGTGACCATATTTTTCTGTTAGAAAACAACAGCTGTTTGTTAGCCACCGCCAAAGGAAATTTATTTTGAATATAGTTGAAATTAGTATGAGTAAGTTATAGAAACGAATCCAGTTTAGAACTTATTCATATTCCTGCAAACGCGTTTATTGAAATCCAAGTATCTAATAGTATTAAGAAGCAAAGAAATTTAAATTTGCCTTCAATAGAATGTCTAAAACAACTTTCAGAATAAGTATGTATTATAATACTGCATGAGTAGGTCTCGCAATGAAGCAGGCAGTAAACCGACCAAGATGCTGTCACCCCCCATAGAGAATGATGGATTTCTCATAAAGTTGTAGACTTGCCCTCGTAAAAAGTTAAGTATATAGCTTATTTTCCGTTTTTTTTGGTTTGTTATTTTCTTGTTAATGCTCGGTCTATTTTGTCGGTTGGTTGTGGCTTACGTTTTTTTTTTTATTATAGTATGGTTTGGCATTTTTATGATATCCTGAGTTGTACGAACGAAGATTCTTGAATGTGGCGATTCTTATGCGGATTTCGTGTGTTTCCCGCATTTATTTGAGGCTTTATTTGTTCTTAGTTTTGTACATTTTATATTTATTCACTTTAACAGAATTTATATTTATAGTGTGCTGCTAAACGTCTAAATATATGCGCTTCGTTGGACGCATTGTCGTCTGCCTGTTTGGAACAGAACCGGAGCACCTGATAAATACACACACATATACAAAGCATTCTGTTTTATTTGCGACGGCTTCAGTTTTTTATGGAGGTATATGTATATGTACTATATGTGTGTAAGCATGTATGCGTGTGTATGTGTGTGTGTTCATGCTTAATCCGCTGGCATCGAAGGTCATTCGGTTTTTGGGGCTTTAAGCGCATTCAAATCGATTTTAACGATTTTTCTTCTTTTTTTTCTCGAGATATTCAGTGGGGCAAGCTCCACGCATTGGACACACTCTGTCAACTTTATGAATACAAATATGAAATGCATTTGCAATGGCTTTTGATTGACTAAACTGTGGCAAGGACAACGATGCTTTGTAAGCATAAACTTGTAGAAGGTGTATTTCACGTTTAATTGATGAGACTAGTTATGAGAAGGCATAAGGACGTGCTTTAAGTCAACACTGACGTCATTTCATTGCGCTTTATGCACACTGACAGCTCATTAATAATAGGATTTGGACGTTGCGACATAATAACGAGAGCCACAGCATGGAGTGTTTGCAAGGTTTAAGCCAAGTCAACATTTCTTAGGACATTTGTTGATGAGCTAATAATCTAGTGCATAAATCTCTAGTTTCGTTAACAATGCCACTACACACAAAGTTACACACACCAATACACTGAGTGTATATTTATCTATGTTTACAAACTGGCCAAGTAGTGACAGCAAAGGCCACGTGGATAACTTAGAAATGAAAGGATAAAAAGCTGAGCAGGGATGATATTTGTTGAGCTTCCACTGTGAGCATAAAAAGATAAAAGCATTGTGTACATCGAGCAGCTTCTAAGCTGCATTTTCTGTGGCAAATATTCTCAGTACCAACTTGTACAACAACTTGAGATATAGATAACAAAAGACAAATATATAAATAGGACTGGTTGAGCAACAAGCATAATTTGTTTGCTTTTTTAAATTGGTTTAAAAGTTTTTGCGGTTGTTTCAGATATTTAATGGACAAATAAAGTATCTTTACTTTTGAAAGTATAGCACAAAATCCAAAAGTACCAACAAGCATACAGCGATGATTTCATTTTACTGAAAAAGAATTCATATACTTATATTTCTATATAGTTCTACCGCTACATAAGGTTAAAATTGATTTACATAAGGTTAAAATTGATTTTTTTCTAATATAAAGGTGCCTAGACCGTCGCTTCAAGTTATTCGAGGGATCTGCATTGTTTCCTTTCAAGTGATTATAATATACAGCCGTAATTAGTTAGTTAAAAAATCTATATATATAAAATTATAGAATCAAAAGTTTGTTTTTTTGTAAGTTGACAATGCGTCTACAGATTTAAACCGAACCACTTTTAAATTAAAGGTCTCTTTGTTCTTTTAGTTTTTCGAAAAAAAAACGAATTTTGTACAAAAATACGTTTCTTTCCGGAAAAAATAAAAAAAAATACAAAATAACGCCCTCTGGCGACTCTCAAAAATCAAAATAAATGTCAAATATGGATTTCTCGACCTCAAAATCTCGCGAATACACTGTGATCTCCTCGAAATATCCTGCTGGATAATTCACATTTCACAAATGTCAAATTTATGCGCCGCGCTTCCAATTTTTGCGGAGAGTAAATTTAATTTCTCTCTAGCTCTCTTTCTTTGATCACGATTATTCTGACCGACACAAAATGAGTGCCCAGCAACGAGTACCCAACAAGATAGCGAAAAAAAATTTTAACAGAACAGTATCAAAGGAGCCGTTGTCAACGTTCTTGGTCCAGTTGCAAATAAGAGCAGCTGCTGTCCCAGAGTACTGTAAGGTCGGTCCGACTGTAGCATGACAATGGTTTAAAGATTACGGAAACATTATGGTCTGCATGATCTAAATTGAATAAAGAAGACCGCACGGGGGTTGGCGTGCGAAGCACGCAGGGGACAGAGCCCCCTAGTATATAATAAATACAATAGCTTTATATCTAATAACTTTTTTTTTAAACTAAAGATACGAATTGTTAAAAGTAAGTGTTTAAAAACGTTAACAATTCAATAAATAGATAAATGGAATGGAAAAGCTACATCCTTAAAGAATTTTATAATAATTATTAATTTTTTGAATTGAAATGAAATAGCGTCAACTTTTGGTTTTTCGCCAGATTTGTAGAAAATTTGCTTGAATGATATTGCTTAAATTTAGAATAACAATATTTTCATGAACAACAATGTTATTTATTAAAATATATTATAATTTCCACAAAATTCTTCCATGTTCTCAGAACGCTAATTGATTTGTGCATTTAATGCTTGATTGATTGCAATAAATTTTTTAATCATTATACATCGCTTTTGATAAAACATAAGCGGTCTAATATTTTTTATAATTTAATGGCTTATTTAATCGATCTGATTGCAAGTTAGTCCATAAAAATATTTCAGATTCTTTTGCATTTTGGTAATTATAAAAAATTCTTATTTCTATGCCAAATTATCCGAAAGAATAAAAAATAGGCATATACATTGAAAAATTGTTAATAAATTGAAAAACTATGCTATTTTTGTTTTTTAATTTTATATGCATTAGCTCAAGCCCGAATTTCAGCATACATTTAAAATTTTGTATAAACACTAGTAAAGAAAAATAATTTAAACAAAATAGATAAAGCAGAACTTTGTTGTTCTTGTGCTAAGTTATCACATTCACTTTTATAGCTTTACTTGTACATAATAAATCTTTGTCAAAGGTTTATTTGAACCGGCTTTGTTTTATTTATTTTGGGGATTTGGATTTCCGTGTACCGTACAACAAATCAAACGCATATTTTATGTTTAAATTATTTTGTACAAAACCAACAAGGTTTCAGAATTTAGCCAGAGATTCAGTTCAATATTTTACAAAAACGAGTTTCCCATATTTTTTAATTCCCACAAAATTCCCTAGGCAATTGTATGGAAATTCTTTTAAAGCTTATTGAGAATTTCCGAATCAAAATTCGCTTGAAAAAGGAAGATTAAAATCTTTTTACATTTTAATTTACCTATTAAAACTGTCCCAATTTATGGTTGTTTTTATAGGAAAAGTTTAAAATAACACTAGTTTACAAATTTAAGGGTCATCGAGTTAACCTTCTTTAAAGAGTGTTTTTTAGGGTAATTTTTGGTCGAGAAACACGAAAATGGCAACCTTTTTTTTCTTAAGCACTGTTTTCGAGATATTTTCGAAAAACATGTTTTTGGGCACTTATTTCAGTTATTTTTTAATATCTCGTGAACAAAATCACAATTCATAATTTTTAATATTTTTTTTCGTTAATAAAAAGCAAATTTTTTTTCGTTAATAAAAAGCAAACCGAAAATTTGAAATTTGAAAAATTGTCGTAAATTACACTTTTTTCGAATTTGGTTGCTTGTAACTTCAATAATTTTTACTTAATATGTACATAATTATATATCACTGTAAAGAGCACATCAATGCCTTTCGATCTAATTATCTTTCTTCGATCTAATTATCTTTCATGACGATAAAAAATTTTGTTCACGAGATATTGACGAATATCTGAAATGAATCCCAAAAACATGTTTTCGAAAATATCTCGAAAACGGTGCTTAAGAAAAAAAAGGTTGCCATTTTCGTGTTTCTCAACCCGAAATTACTCTAAAAAACACTTTTTGAGGAAGGTTTATTTTTTGTGTAAACTAGTGTAATTTAATGCTTAATTTTTTTCTAAAAACTTGAATATTTTTATTCTGTATTTATAACATCAATTTATATTACAAACTTTATTTTTGTTTTATTTGAATCATGTTTCGTTGTATTTAAAAAATTAAAAAAAAAATAAAATGTAATTTCCATTTTCAATTAAATTTGTTTTTTTCTATTTCAATTACGAAACTATCTCCCGCTTCTTTTTATCAAAGTATCTGTCAAAAACTTTTACATTTCACTTACCTTTTGCTTCGGCAATTCCAATTTCTGACAATTTTCGTCAAGTTGTAGTTCTTAACTGTTACTGATAAGGATTTTGCTCTTACACACGCACGCACTCACAAAATTTTTCACTTTACGCCCAAAACTCTTGCCAAAAATGCTCGTGTAGTATATTCGATAAACCGGCTAAAAGTGACAACGTGTACGCAAAACGTCGAATATTGAAACTTGATATTTGTTTCAGCCAAATCAAGCCAATTAGCGCTTTTTCTAGATTCTAACACAAATTAGGCGAAATGCGCGCACAAATTAGCAAAGCGTTTGCGTAAAGCGCTGTACAACGAGCCGGCACTTTGGAATAACTCACTAAGATTATTACCGGCTCGAATGCAGTATTGCAATTGTCGAGTGTGTTAGTAGATATTTTCGTTTTTTTTTTTTTTTTTGTGTTTTATATGTTTTTGAAGTTGGAAAATATTTTAACCGCTTAACAACCAGCCGCTTGACGTTCGTTTGCTGCGAGTGTAAAATTGCGACTGAAGGCAATGGGCGAAAAGTGTTTCAAACGAGCCGCATTGCTTTTGCTTTTGCTTTTGCTGCTCTTCGTTTGTCGTGACGTCGGCATCTCGTCGGTATTTTGTTGTTGTTGTTGTTATCGTCACTATGAAGCGCAAAACTTGAAAGGTCCGCATATGAAGAAGCCGAATGTGGTTGTTGTTGGTGTTGGCGCTCGGCTCCAAAATGATGCACGCTCTTGGGCTCTCTTTATGCTGCGCTCTTTTGCTTTGGCGCCCAAGCACATGTTGTGTTGATTTATTTTGTTTTTGTGTTTTTTGCATGCAAATTTTGCCGGCTAGCTGTGTTTGTTGTTGTGCTTTTGTTTTTATGTTTGCCAACAAGTAAATGTTGCCGCAACATGTTGCTGAGCAGCGCAGCTTCATTTTTAACTTAATTATGGCGGTCACTTTTGCTTTTTATTAGTTACTAGTTATGCTCAACAGCTGCGTTTGCAAACACAGTGAGTTTGAAAAGTTTTGGTACAGCGCTAATTTTTAGGTTTATTTTTTTATAGTTCTTAGTTTGACGTATACAAAATTTGTGTGCGATTTGTGAAATAATTCCGGCACGTTTTAAATTTCGAAGTAAACGATTTTGCGCCTCGAATTTAATTAAGCTTTAATTAAGCTATAATGTTAGTAATTAATGGGTAGCATTTTGTTGAAATCAATTACGTATCATAAAATAATTGTTACAACTTGATTTTTTGAAGGATACTTAATGTTGATCCTTCAAGGGCATAATAGGCAACTATTGCAAGGCATTGAAGTGTAGCTCCCTGGTTCAAAAGATATTCAAGCTCAATTATTATTTATTGTAAAATTGACTATATAAAAAAAAGTACATTTAACTATTATTTCATGATTTTTATTTTTAGTTCGAAAAATAGGAATTTTAAGGTAAGGTGAGAATAGAGTTTTTTTTTTTTGGCGTATACCATAAACCATAAAAATAGCTCAGTGTCTCAAGTTTTTTGATTCATTAATTCATTTTTTAATTTTTGTTTATTTTTTTATTTCGACTACGGCTGAAGCGTGTTCAATTTTTTAATTGCTGCTTTTTAAATGCTTTGGTGATATTTTGCATTTTAATTTATATAGTTTGTTGTTTTTTTTGCATAGAGTTTTGCTTATTTATAAAGATATTTAAATTTATAGTTGTTGACGCGTTTGTGGCATGCTTTATTTTTTATGCTATACCATATTTTAATGCTAGCACAAATTATATATATATGTATATTTTTTTATTTTATTTGCAACAAATGCTGATCTCATAAGCGAGGTAATATGGCAACTCATTATTTACGAGCTTGTTGGCCGAAACAAAACATTGGGCGTGTTTCTAATTTATGTTTCAGTAAGCCAAATGTTTTAGTTCCTTCTTAGTTTTTTAAATATCTTGAAATTAAAACTTGACTGAAAAAGTGCACATACAAAATAAAATATGTAATAAAACTTAAAATTTTTCGGAAGGTGATTTTGGAGCTATGTACTTTTATATTCTGAGTAGGAGAACTCTTGAAACAGTGAAAAATACGCCAACCCATGTGGATAACACATAACATTTAGACATACATACTTTTGTACAATAGGCAATTATTATTACTGAGCACATTGTAATATTACGTATACGCATCATATTTTTACTATGTACAATGTAAACTTGAATTTATTTTTGAGTTCATTTTCATAAACAATATTTGAACAGAAACAAAACAATAGATCGTAACTATTTATACTCTGTAGCTTAAAGTTTGTGCAAATATATAAGGCACATAGAATCGAAAAAGCGTTACAAAAATAAAAAAAAATTTTGATGGAAACGTGTTACAAATAAATACAAGCGTCTGATTCACAATTTTCCACTCAAGTGGCTTAAGCTTATGGAATTGGCTCTGCGTATGGGAAAATATTTAATATTGCAGGATTTCCTCATCTTGCGTAATTTCAACTTTCTTCCCACATAAAACAACGTTGGATCGGCTAAACTAGAAGCAGTACCGCAACTCACTTGGAAAGATCTAGCTCAAATTTGAATTAAAAGTCAAAAATATGTATATATATGTTATGTTGCACAGGAACCGAGAAACAACGATTACAGAAATTTGTAAGTTATGAATACATGAAAAATATCATAAACAGCTGCTTTAGATCCACTAGTTTAATCACTCAAACATGTAAAAACTATCCATTGATAAAATAAATAAGAAGTAATTCTTTAGAAACGTTAAGCTTATAAAAAAGTTTCTGCAACATCAATGTGGTTCAGTGATTTCAACTACTCGCCAAACTGACCTGAAAAAAGGGACAAAAAAGGATGAAAAAATAAAAAAAGGACAAAAAAATAGGACAAATATTTTTTTTTTTTTAAGAATTTAGAATTTTAATGCTTATTATTATTTAAAAAAAATTTATACACTACTTTATCAATGACGGCAAAATGTTTCCCACAAAAAATGAAGAGATTTTCATTTTTAAAGGCGTTATATAAAAAAAATCCCAATTGGGATATCGCATTTGGAATTTTTTTTTTCATTTGGTTTTGTCATTCCGTGCGAAATTTTTGGGCATTCTGCGTATATGCATTAAATCTAAAATTGTCCAGAAAATAATAAACAATGGGCAAGACAAATTACCATGCTCTTTTAAAGGGTCATCAATTCTTGAGGATTTTTTTTCAATAGGGTTTTTTTTGATAAATCACGCGTGAGTACTGCCAAGTTGCCATTCGTTTTTGATTAAGTTTTCATTGCCATTTCATCATGGAAAGACTTACACCCGAACAACGTTTACAAATCGTACAATTACACTAGTTTACAAATATATGGGTCATCGAGTGAACCATCGTAAAAAAGTGTTTTTTAGGGTAATTTGGGGTGGAGAAACACGAAAATGGCAACCTTTTTTTTTTCTTAGGCACCGTTTTCGAGATATTTTTGAAAAACATGCTTTTGGGCACTTATTTCAGTTATTCGTCAATATCTCGTGAACAAATTCTTGTATCGACATGAAAGATAATTAGATCGAAAGGTATTAATGTTAAACTTTTTGCGGCTGAAGTTTAAAGAAGCAGAAATCTATACGGAAAATTACCAAATTGACATCACTGGTTGTCGTTAATATAGTTATTTGTCAATGGCGCAATCAGACGACTGTACTGCGGCATCTAGTTTGATATCAGAGTGCATTGTTTTGGTTGCATTATATTTATACCAAAATGCTATCCAAACCTTAAAAGGCCAGATTTCCGGACAGGAACTGTTAAATTTTTTTCCGGCTGAAGCAGTTAAAAAAAAGGACAAATCTATCCGAGAAAACGCTAAATTGGCCTCACTGATGTGGAAAATCTGATACTGATAAGACAAATTATGTATTTTAAAATATATTTATAATACAAAATTATTGCTGAGTTTAATGAAATCTTAAATAATTTATAAGGAAATCGACAAAAAAGATTTTTATTTATGCTAAATAAATACATCATCGGCAACAAAATCTATTATTATTATTTGTAATGGGTGTAATATGTACTGCGACCCAATTGGATCTATTGTACCCCCTTTCACGGCTTAGAGCTCTCCCAAAAGTCCAATTGCATGCATATACTCCAGTATTTTGTTTGGATTTATGGTAACAATGCTCTCCGGTGAGATAACGTGCATGCTTAGAAGCTTGCTTCTTTTGCTGACGAGTGCTATGCATTCACATAGTATATGCACTGAAGTTTCTTCCTCCATACTACAGAAGCGACAAAGTCCACTATCCGCTATGCCAATTTTATTTAAGTGGCTGCGGAGCCTACAGTGTCCCGTCAAGAGGCCTGCTAGTTTGTCTGCTAGCTCATTTCCAGGGATATTGTTGTGTCCTTGAATCCATCTAATTGTGAGCTTGTTTCTGGCACCTAATTTGTCAAGTGCAGTTCTCATTTCTTTGACCAGCCTTGATGTGATCTTGGCTCTGCTTATTGCCTTTATCGCTGCTTGACTGTCAGACAGGATGGAGATTTCCTTGTCGTGATAGTTCTTTTACATATTGAATTCTGCACACCTTCCAATAGCACAGACTTCAGCTTGAAAAATGCTGGTGTGTCTGCCTGGTGACTCATGATATTTAGTGCTGGTTCCTACTACCCCCAGGTCACTTCCTTCATCGGTGAGGGATCCATCCCTATACCACTTTATTGTCTGTGGTTTCATTGGGTCAATTGCCGAATTTATATCGAATTTTCAATTGAACAAAATCTAACTTTCACAAGATTTTTTGCCGCTCCTACATATCGTACCACAACGTATAATAACTTATTTCAAAGCTTCAGGAATTTTCTTTCCAATACAATCATTTCATGAAGTTATGATTTTTGCAAGTCTTTTTCGTCAGCCGCATCTTTGTGTTGCCCAAAGGAGTCGATATAGAGGGAGAATCTGAAGCGAAAAGAGCAACCAAGCTTTGGACTTAGACCACTTTTTAAGTCACTGGTAATAAGTTTAATTTATTTTTAAAAAGTAAAATAAAATAAATAAATAAAGCCTTATTTACTAGCTACCAAGCCATATTTGATTTAAACTGGTCTTATTTATCCTAAAGCCCCCTAGGACCGTTCATAATTTTTTCGGTTTTCGTAAAATAAAGAAGATTCGGCAATTAATAGTTTTTTGGAGTACCTAAGCGCTTAATCGAAATCGGTTTATTTATTTATTTCTTCGTTTTTATTGTATCTTAAAGTCTTCCACGACCGTTTTTCACGGTCGGCATATTTATTTAATCTTACGGTTTCTATTTTAATCCAATTTTTAAGTTGTTAAAACTTTGATGGTTTGATAGGAACTACTGCGGATATCAGATATTAGTAATATTGATGATGATGATAAGGTTCCCTTAACTCTTATTGAAGCATTCTAAGGCCTTGAGGATTCCATTCAAGAGCTTGTCTGCATATTTCGCTAGAATCTTTGCGCAGTGTGTGACCAATCCAACCCAGTTTTCGGGCTTTGATTTCTGTTGGTATCGGTCGCACCTCGCATCTTCTGTAGAGATCGGCATTTGACATTGTATTGGGCCACCATACTTTTAGGATGTTTCGGAGACAACTGTTCCCGAAGGATTGAAGCTTATTGCTTGTGTCTTCGGTCCTTAGACTGATATGAGGCACACGTCATCGGCATATTCGAGGTCTTCGAGGTGTTCAGTGAGATTCCATTGAATGCCCCTTCTTCTCTCACCGATACTTTTGTTAATTATTCAGTCAATGACTGAAGAAAAGTAAAGGTGAAAGGACACAGCCTTGTCTTACGCCAGTGTGAGGCTCAAAAGATTGAGATAGTAGGCCGTCATGATGAATGCGGCGGCAGTAGCCGTCGTAGTGTGCTTTAATAAGCGATATAATCTTTTCGGGTATACCTTTATCTCTTAGGGATTCCCAGATTTTGCTGAAATCAATAAAAACCAATTGGAGTGTTGCTTGCCATTCGCAAATTTGTTCGACTATGACACCTAGAGTATTCATGTGATCGATGCATGATTTGCTTGCTCGGAAGCCAGCTTGCTCCCTTCGTAGGGTTGAGTGGAGTTTTGTAATAAATTAGCAATACTAGCATGATTTGAAATATTTTGCCCCATGTACGTAGTACGTTTATAGAGCATATTGTAATATTGGGATCTTCAAGAACTGATAGGCTAGTTTTACTTTAAACGCTGAAATTCCAATCATATTTAGTCATAATAGGAATTATCGGAAAATATATTTTAAAAAGGTAATATGCAGCTACAGCGTGCGAATTCATTTTTTCTAATATATGCAACAAAGAAAAAGAACTTTGCGGTTTATGTCACGCTCTGCAACATGTTGCACCTTATTACAAATAAATCGAAATTTTTTGTTTTTTGTTTACACGCCCGCTGATTAGTCATCCAACTAGCCAAGTTAATAAAAAAAAATAAAATCAGCTACATTTTTTTATTACTTGCTCATTGGACATACACAACACTAAAAAAAAAAAAAAAAATAAACAAGTGATGCAATCGGCGACGCCGACAACTTTTTGTTATATTTATAAACATTTACGTATACGCCACGTTGTCTTCACTCGCGTAATCTTTAAACAATTTCTCACTTGACGCTTGCAATTGTTGTAATTGTTGTTGTTATTATTGTTGTTGCAGTCATAGCGCTTGCTTATCTACATATAAAAAAAAATGTGTGTCTTATCTGGTCTATTTTATCTTCTTGTTAAGATTTATGAGCCAGTAGAAATTTGTGCTTTCCCTGAAAAAATTCTCAAGTTGTGCAATCTTATTATTTATTTTATTGAAAAATACCAAAACGAAAACTTCGTTAAGCTGATATCTTAAGTTTTTTGTACTTCTATAATTACGAACGTTTTTATATTTATACTTGCTGGATGCTATCCAAATATTTGGGCACATGCACTTCTTGACACCTGTATGTATAGTAATCAGGCCTGTCATTAAAATGTTGGGAACAGATGGATTCCCCTGTTCTCGAATTTTCGTAGATATCCGTAGATTTATAAAAAAAATTGTTTCGCTTAAATTTTTTTACGAAAGCTAAAGAATCTCAAGATCTGGCATAATTTAAAATAAAACAAATGATTATTGTTCAATTTCTTATTGTCGATTATCTCATTTTTTATCGCAAAATTTTCGATTTTTACATACATTTTTTTTACAAACTGAAAATAGTGATATTAAAAAAAAAAATTAGTTTCTTTCGTATACACTTACCAATCGATAAAATTTGGTAAAACAAATTTCTGGTTAGGATGCTTCTTGGGGAGGCTTGTGTGATCAAAAATGTTTCAGACTTGCAGAGATCGATCCCTTATTGTTTTCGAAAGCAAGCACCACAAAAATAAATATTTTTCAAAGAAAATCAGAATTATGTTTATAAAGGGTGTTTTTTTAAGCGCGTCCGGATTTCAAACTTAAATAAAACATAGAAAAATTAATGTATTGACCCCAAATATGGTTTTATTAGATAGATAATTTCATTTAATATTTGAAAAATATCTCTGGCATGTGACCATCACGACTACTTACAAAGCGCATCCTGTGGGTCCCATTTTTGACCACACTATCGAGCATTTGAGGCCGTATTTCAGTAATGACACTTTTAATGTTGTTTTTCAAGTAGTCAATTGTTGCTGGCTTGTCTACATAAACCAACGACTTAACGTGTTCCCAAAGAAAATAATTTAATGGGGCCGCGGCGGGCAGTTGGTGGGCGCATTTCTTGAAATAACTTTCTCACAGAATTGAGTTTTCAGTAAATCAATGGTTGCGGTCGCCGTATGGCACGTAGCGCCATCCTGTTGAAACCAGAACTCTTCGACATCGATTTCACGTAAATTTGGAAATAAATATTCATTGATCATCGCTCTGTATCGATCACCATCGACGGTAACACGTTGCGAATCGATAAATTAGGATTTTCCTCTACACTGGCCGCTACAACAGCGATATTTTCCTCGGACCGTGCTGTTCTCATTCTGATTGGTGGTCAGACATCGTGGAATGTCAAATGAGTTCGTATATGATCAAGAACACGACGAATAGCACGTTCTGATAGACGATTATTCGGTCCATGAATTGTACGAAGAGTTTTTTAAGTTTTTACAACAGAACGCGGATTTTTATTGTAAATGTCGAGAAGTTGAAGACGTTGTTGTAGTGTAAATATTACCATGATGAATTGTTAGTCCTTACTGAATAAAATGAAATTTATATTTGTAAAAAGTAACAACGGGTTTCAGAGATATCCCTTTCGGAAATCTGGACGCTGTTAAAAAAAATACCCTTTGTAATGAGTATATAAGTTTTCTCAGCTAAAGTGTGGCCTGGCCTTCGATGTCCTTAAACATATATTCCTAAGTGTGCTCTTGTTCGGGTCCATCAATTATTTTCGCATGAAAAATAGTTTTACTAAATTCCCGCGGAAATTGAAATGAAGGTTTTCATGCGCCAAACTAGGCTTGGATTCAATGATCTGTATAAAGATTTTGGATCATTGCAGGATATGTTTTCATCTATTCTAAGTATGTTTGCCAATTTACAGCTAATGAGAGTTTCTCCTAAGCGTAAAAAGGCAAACGTTCTTGCCACCGATGCTAGTCTAATTGTTTCTTCCAACTCAGCAAGGTTGGATTCGCCTCTAACACCAAATCCGACGCAACTTATATCATTTACAACTCCTGTTCCAGTCTCGCCCGCCGTCGTTAGGAACCCACTGATGTCGTTGCTGTCGATTCTGGCGAAATCGTCCCCGTTACTGCACTGAAAGATAACAGCACTGCCAGTCCTGCTGCGATTCTATCGCAGTCCCTATGAATGGTATTATGACTAAAGCATCTACCTCGGCCACCGTTCTGAGCGTTGTACCTTATCTTATATCTTCCACAAGTTATCCGTTCTTCTCGCATTCTTATGTATGCGGATGATGTAAAACTTTGTTTGTTTGTCCTACTCCTGCAATGATAATGATATGCATTCACTTCTTCAACATGATTTTGATAGCATTCAATATTGGTGTAATGTCAACCAACTCTTCCTAAACAAGATGAAATGTAAAATTATGACATTTTACCGTTCTGTTCCTCATTTGGCTGCTTACTCTATAAACTCCTCTACCTTGGAACGTATCCTGAGTGTTTTAGACCTTTGCATACTGTTTGACCATAAACTTAAATTTAACAATCATATTTTCAATACATATTGTAAATAAAGCTAGAGGGGTTCTTGCTTTTATTAAGCGTTGGTCTAAAGAATTTTACGACCCTTACACAACCAAACTTCTTTATATATCTCTCGTCCGTCCAATTTTGGAATTTTGTTCCTGCGTTTGGAGCCCTCAATACAGCCATTATCAGGACAGGATTGGGTCTGTTCAAAAGCAATTCCTCCTCTTTGCACTTCGTGGCTTAAACTGGGATCCACTTATCCGACTGCCTCCATATTCTGACAGACTTCGCCTAATAATGCTGCCCTCCTTAAATAACCTTAGAACATGCCACGGTGTACTCTTCTTGTATAAGCTATTACACGGCCTTATTGATTAATTTTGTTGTACCTACCAGAGTAACTCGTAATTATCGCCCTATAGCCTTGCAACTTTGTAAATCAAATATTGCTCTGCATGATCCTTTCCGTGTCTTATGCTCTAACTATAACAGCCTTTTTAATTTCCTCTCTTTTGAACGGTCTATTCCTTCTATCACGTATTCTATCCCAAGTCATTTTGACTTACCTCTTCGAGCATCCATGACCAATCCTATATTATGAGGCACCCATTTGGGCATTGACGCTTTTTTGGCTTTTTTTCTAATATATGTTATGTTTAAATTTTATTTGAACCTCCTTTTTTTCCACTTGGTTATTGTAAATCCAAGTCTCTGGGCAGTTTTTGATGTGAGTCTGTGCATATCGCATATCGCTAAAAAGTTCACCCACCGGGCTAGTGACGCGGATTAGTTCATATCTTTCTTTTTTCCTCGTTTATTTTTAAATATTTATTTTATACTTTTCTTATAATTTAAGGCCAACTGCACTTTGTTGTACCCCATTAAAAAATAAATAAATAAATAAATTCATATAGTAGAGGATTCAAAATAGTTTTTAGATTTCAATAAACTATATTTTTGCTCAGATTTTACTTATCTCGAGGTAAGAATGAAAAGTTTGATGGGTTAAAGTATTTTTATTTGTGAACTGAATAGTTTTGTTGACCCGAGAGGTGTCGGAACTTGGTCTAGAGGGGTCTAGTGATAACATAGAAAATTTGAATGTGGTAATATTTTTTTTTTTTTGCTCGAAATTAAGCATTTTTTTAAATTTCCAATTTATATATATATAACATTAAAAAAATACAATACACAATATTTGTATCAAAAATTTTGAATTTTCTTTAAACATTTTTAAAGCGCTTTTGTCGCAATTTTCTTACCACAAAGAAAAACATTTATTTTGAAAAAATTTTCGTTTTTTTAATATATTTACAACGTAAGCGCATTTCTATTTGGGTTTTCTAAAAAGTAAATGGAAATTACAACAAGTACAAAGTAAAGTAGTATAAACAATTATACGCCCGGTTGGCAAGTCGGCTCTGTTGCAGATCTAAAGAGTGCGATAAAAACTCCTACAACAAACAACGAAAAACAAAAACCATAATTACAAAAACAATATATGAGTGCTACAAGAAAAAAAAAAAATTGTTCATCGCTTTTGTGCGCCTGACCCATTTGGATCTATTGACACAGACATTGAAGTGGTTTAGTATTGGTTATATGGAGAACCGGCTCTGGGACATTGGCTGCAATTGATAACTGAGTGAGTGAATGCATGAATGAATGAGCGACTGGCAAATTGACTTAATGATTGACGGACTGAGTGACTATTAGACCAAACGGCAGCACTTTTTGTGCTGATAAATAAATTGGAGCATAAGCATTTTTTAATGTTTACTTAATGGCAATGAAAATGTTGTCAACAATGTTGCATGCAGTACGTGAAGACAGATTCTTTCTGGAATTTTTGCATAAATATTTTGTTTATATTAATCGACTGTATGTGTGTGCGAGCAAGTAAATACGAACATATGTATACAATTGCAATTGGCATTATTAATAAAACCAAAATAAATGTCGACCAAGAGAAAAATAATTGCAAAGTAAACAAACAAAATTTTTATAGAGTACATTTTTTTATGACAAATACAAATACAGTACAGTGAGGACAACTAAAAGAACAACAAATGTTTTAAATTTTCGTAAGGCAGAAATAGTTTAATTGTGCTTTAAAATTTTAGTAATATTAATTACCTCGATTTTACAGACTTTCAAATACTTGACAGCGGCTTAACCAATTTTAAATTTGTAAAATTAGTTTTTGAACTTTTTTCAGCCATTTTGCTTTTCAAATATAAGAAAGGTAATATGCAATCCGGTCTCACTATATATTTTTTCATGGAACGAATTTCGAGATATTTCGAAAATAACATTTTTCGAGATATTTCGAAAAAACCATTTTTCGAAACTAAAAAAAAAGTGTCTTTACTTAAAAGCAAATATTTCTGGTTCTATCAATTTTTTGATTTTGACAATTTTTTTTCTAAACTGTAGATAATTGAATTACCTATCCATTATACTTGGAATATATTTTTTGTCAAATTTACGGTTTGGATGCTATTTATGCAGTCATATGAAAATTTCCTAATTTTTAGCAAATTTTTGAAAAAAATTATTTTTTGATTCCGAGAGGATACAGCTAAACAGAAAAGCTAGCATGCCTAAATGTTTCAGAAATTAACAAACTGCTAGACTTTTGCCGATCTGAACTAACTAAAAAGATTTCTAGAGATGATTATCGTGAATTAATAGAGCTTTCAATAATGTTATATAAATAGAAATTTAAGATTCGGTCTCCAATAAAAATAACTTTACCTACCTCTCTAAAACCACATCGGGTTCGTCGCGCCATAAATGAAGTAGAAGAAGCTCTCAACTCAGAATTTCGAACAAGGACAAGGTAGCGCTATTAGACGTGTGCCTGTTCATCGTGATACCTTACGTCCAGCCTTGGCTATAGGCATGGTATAGCCATACCAGGATTTATGCTTTTTAAAGTCCATGAAGGATTACGAAAGAATCGACAAAAGCATCTCAAAAGCAGCTTTATAGAAGTTCTGCCAGCGTTTATGGTATTTAATAGATGAAGTATCTGTCTTGTTTATATTTGATGACAATGTAGACCAGGAAACAAAAGTAAAAATGGTTGCCAACTTAGCCAAAGAAAACTCATCAGCCCACGGTAAACGCTAGATCCCATCGAAGGAAGCACGATGTGGCCCACTTTGCGGTTAGTAGAACTAGTAAAAATATTTGTGTTCCTTTAATGATAAATACTTAATAAATATTATATACAGGTAAAACAGCGTTTCATTTACAGAAATACCTCTCCATGGCTTCCATACAATCTTTTCATTCTAAAGTTTGACATCAAGTCGGCACGGGTTATCGTTATCCGAGCGCCATAACATTTATTATTTAAGTCATTTGGGTCAAATGGAAAAAAATAAGGGGTATGCGTAACTCCAGTCGCAAAAAAGAAATTGCCCTTATAGCCTGGGACACCCTAATGGACACCCAATAATAAATGTTTTTGGCCTGTTTAAATTGTTTTGTTTTATTTGCATAAATTTTCTTCAACAAACAAATACAAATTTTAATAACAATAAAAACTATATTTGGTCGTATGACTTTTTAGATAAAATAAATTAATAAAAATCAACTTTAACTAATATCTACTCAAAGGGCATGCATGACTTCATGCACTTATATAAACCGCTTTCCAACAATATCTACTGTAATTATTAATACAAATGCAAAATAGTATTATTTGTAGCAAATGAAATAGATTAATTTATGATCGAGACTCGTACACATAGCAAATGGAGGTATACAGGGTGCTAAAAATAAATGATGATGACAACAATGCGTCAACATCATTTGGATGCCTCTGAGACACATCGAGATCGAACCAACAAATGGTCAGCTTACAGAATTGGAACTGGACTGGCATTAGGTTGCTTTATGTCTAGCGTGGGTGTATCTATGTATCTTTGCATGTATCCAATAGATATGCGCTGGCATTGAGAGTGGGTGGCGCCCCATCTTAAATGTTGAGGTTCTAGAATCTAGACACATGTGGCTTACTAGTCGAGGCATGGTTCGTCTGCGGCTCGCATTATGTACGCATGGGCGCCAAATTTTGCATAAACATTTATAACTAAGGCAGAAAGAAACTCATCACATTTTTGGACACATACATATTACATTGTATTTCTATTTAGAATCAGCATCTGCTGATGCTTCTGTTTCTAGTAGCATGATTAAAATATATAGTCGGCGAATGCCGTCATTGATGCGCGAACGTGCTCGGGTCTCTTGTTAAGATCTGGCTGCCACACGCCAGACACTGCGGACGTGGCCATGTCTGGGGCTCGGTTCGACCCGGTTCGTTTTGTGTGAGCGTGCCGCCTCCCAAATGTTTCGTTTTGCCATTAACACCCCAAGATCGCTAGAGAACAATAAAATACTCTAACGGCAGCAACGACACTGAGAGAAAAATCTTGCTTAGAAACCATTTGTGAAGGGAGCAATTTATGAATGCTGCTTATTTTAGAAAATATTTAAAAAAATATGTATATAAATCTTTTAAAACTTTTTATAAGTTTCTTTGCGTATTTTATTAAAAAAGAAATATTACCTATATGTCTTTTGTTTATAATTTAATAGAGTAAACAAAATTATAACTAACATTTCTACCTTTAGCTAGTTTCAGAATTATAAAACAGGGCTGCAAAAGTCTAAAAAACCTCGCTATGTGGACTATTTTGTTAACACATTTAATTTTATTAAAAAAATTTTCGGCTAGCTAAGCAGGATCTAAAAGTCCTTTCTGCACCACCAGTAAGTTAGCGGATTCGATGTGTGTGTTTTTTTTAGGTGTTCACAACTTTGAGTTGGCAACACTGCTTTATCTGACAACCCATTTAACAGCTGATAGTTGCTTTTTGTTGAGTTTGGTTTGACATTTCATTATGGATAGCCTTACACCAGAGCAACGCTTGCGAATTGTTGTAAATTTTTATCAAAATAATGCTTTCGTTCGTCAAACTTATTCAAAATTCCAAATCTTGTTCTCCGATGAAGTCCGTTTTTGGCTGAATGGGTACTTTAATAAGCAGAGTTGTCGCATTTGGAGTGAGGATTATCCTTCAGCTTTTGTCGAAACACCATTACATCCACAGAAAATGACTGTTACGTGTCTACGTCTATAGACCAGAGACAAATGAACACCTGGAAATCAACATTCGAAGAGTTTTTGGCGAAATACGGGAAAGTCTGTGAAAATTGGTGTTCCAGATTGCGCCTTGTACGCGCCGCCGCTACGGCTGCCAAGTGCCCGAAATCATATTTAAACATATGTCAATAAATTTTATATCCAATAATGCCCGTTTCATTGATATTAAAAGTATATTTCTTTGTTTTATTATGATTTAAACTTGTGTAAGTCTAAAAACAACACCCTTTAGTAGCTTTCCTTCTTCACCAAAGAGGCAAGTGCCAAGTTATAAGTTGTTGTGATATAAAAAATATTTTCCAGCCACCATAAAGCAAAATCCTCTCTACACCATAAATCGACACCTTATCCAAATGACAGCTCTCTAGCTTTAAGCGATTCGGCACATTTTTTAAGCTGCAGACCGATTTGATGATCCATTACCACCACTATAGGCGTTCCAATTATTTTTCTTTTTATTATGTTCGATTACAACTCACATTAAAAAGCAACACCATTTTATAACTTGTGGAACTCCAGTAATATTTATACTCTCTAAATTAAAAATAATTAAAGACAAAATTTTACAAATACTTTATTGAATTCTTCTCTGAAAACAGTATACTCTGTGATTAAATTGAAAGGTGCATTTTTAATTTGAACTTCTAGGGTTTTTCCAATCGATAACTTTTTTCTTTCTGTAACTTGGTATAACATGTTTAGAAGTGGTATAACTAGTTCAAGGCCGGCAGCGAGAGTGTTGAAAAGAATGTGGTATCTAATCGGCCAAAATCATCGACTAATGAACATCAAGTCAAGTAAGTCAAAGAAATGGTGCTTGGAAATCTTCGATTGACCATTAGAAACATCGCATATAATTTGGATCGATGGATTGAAGCAGGTTGCGGAACGATATTTGTTGAATTTTTGGCGAAATGCTCACGAAGCACCAGTGCGGTGTGAGATGGCGCATTATCGTGGCACCTCACAAAACGAAGCGTATCTCAAACAGTAATGAATATTTTGACATGAAATTTCGCACAGCTGTCACTAACAGTGCTACAGAAAGAAAAAAGTTATCGATTGGAAAACCCTGGAAGTTTGAATTAAAATTTTCCTCTCCACCGTTTAATTTGATCATCCTATGTAAGAGTGCTTTCTAAGATATTTTTAAGATCATAATATCTTCAAAAAACAGCCGAAAAAGTTAACCTTTTGATTTTTCATACTAAATATTTCAATCTTAAAAAATTTGTATTTTAAACTTGAGCACAATTTTTTATACAATGTTTTTTTCTTTCAGTGTACAATTTACAATAATTTAATATTTGCCATCAAATTGTCGAGATTTCGATTGGCCCTACAGACACACACACACGCACATATGGACCGAGGTCAATGTTTAGTGTGGCAATGATTTGTACAAGTTTGATACATATGTATGTACTTATGTATGTATTTACAAATGATCTGTATATGAGTGCAGTCTTATTAATTTTTTTCTAAAAGAATTCCGCTTTGATATTCTTTTGGCACTCGTCGTTGAACTTGCGCAATGCCCCCAATGGATCTTTCTTCGTCTGCTGGTATCTAGAATATGATTTTTTTTTTCTTATTTTTAATACATAATTGTTATTTATGGCAATTTAAAGATTCTCTAGTTGGAAGGCATAGATCACATGCGATGAATGCGGCTAACTAATTGAACTTGGCCTATACACTCGTAAATTAGTTTGTTTTTATACCCTGTACATACATTAAATGCGACCCTTCCGCTTGCCGGAATCTATTTACCGGGCTTTCTCCCACACCCCTCAACATATAAACTTGATACTTGTACATACATCCTTTTTAAAGTTGATTATCTGATTACGGTTCTATGGAAGATAGGCTATCCTGCCAATACCGAAATTTTGTTTTTGGGGAACTGCATGAGGAAAGGCCGTTGCTTCTGTTACAAAGATCGAGCAGTAGTCAGGCAAGTAACCAGCTAAAATGATCAGGCCAGATTTGTCTATATAGGTCAATGCAGTTTCATTCTCGATCTTTGTTTCATCGGTAAACAGGCAATTACAATTGTTAAGGCGGAGGTTGTATGTTTCATCTGCAAAAGCCCTTCGATAGACTTAACTGCGATTGGAATTTTTTGAATATTTCTGCAATGAACGACGAAGAGCACAGGACCCGGGGGATTAAGGTGGGATGATGTTAAGTTCCTTGCATAATGATGCACATCGACGGAGCGTAGATAGAATTCAGCTATGAATTGGAAACTCATAACTGATACATGACGTCAGCTCAACTAATCTAGCTTGCAAATAAAAAAAAATAAATATTCTATTCAATATTTCTTGCCAATTTTAGTGGATACTTCAATAGCTCATACTTATACACATAATATTATGCAATTTCGCCAACAACATATGGAAATTTCGTCTGTCTATGCTAAGCTTCATTGAAAACCCAAAATAATTAAAGAATTTGCCAGAAAATAGTTCAGAATGAGCGCAAAATTTATAGTCCGAATAAATAAGCAAAGAAAACTTACAAGCAAAATAATAAAATTTAACGCACGCTTTATAAATAAACAAAGTATTAAAATTGTAATTTTATGCAGTACATAAAATTGTTCGTTTTGGAAAAGAACACATCCCGAAACAGAAACATACGTAGTACATACAAATAGATCATACGCTTAATGCTCAAAATTGTTGGAAAATTTAGATATACTATATAACATACGGATGGCTTATTCTATCCGCATGCCAATTTGAAAGTCAACATATTTTGGTAATATTTGATTATTTACGGGTTTTCGTGCTCGAAATGCAAAAAATATGTTTTTATGCATTTAAGAAGGTCGAAAAGTTCTTACAAACTACAAAGAATTCATTTGGCAGCTAGCTAAATGTTTCATAATCTATATATAAATATTATTCATATGGACTTAAATATTTATATAAACGTATCAAAATTCAGTTTGCAAACTGCAATTTTGTGTCTAGTGATTCACTTGGGTGGAAAATGCATCAGACTTCTACCAACAGCTGAGTAATTCGTGTAACGGCTATGCAAATGAGTAATTCGTAAGAGATGCCGGGTGATTAATCAAATAACTAAACTTGTGACCAATAAAAATGCATTAAACAATCTTTCCATAAGACATTTGTGACGTGCTGTTTACTTGCTGAAGTTTACCGAGCTCAAAGCTACAACCTGGGCATAATAATGCTGCCTTTTCCAGACGAATTTGATTTCAGTTAACAATAAACATTAAATTTCATAAGCTCGTTCTTATGAGTTGATCCTGATTTTGATCATAAAATGTGTAGGATGAATTCGAAGATAAAAACAATTATTTTCGAAAAAAATTACTTAATAATTCAACTATTTTTTTAAATCAAAAATCCTAATGAAACCCCCTTTGTTGAGCGATCTTAGTTTTTTAATATTTACATAGAAAATTTATGAATTTTTTCAATATTTCAGATATCTTTTATAATATTTGGCGTCTTTTTTTTTAAAAAACTTTGAAAATTGTTCGTATTATTTTTTTTTAACATTGTTGCACCAAACCGACTTGTTTCATGTTTACACTACATAAGGATGGGATAAAAAGATGAGTTTAAAACAATATATATAAAGGGTGATTTTTTAAGAACCTTCGAATTTTAAAAAAAAAAAAAAACATAAAATTCAGAAAAGTGTATGAAATCTTTATTTGAGTCGATAGAACGGTCTATATAATTCAATGTTAAAAGATGATTTCATGTAAATGTTGATCGCGGATGCGCCTTAAATGGTTCATACGCTGGGTCCAATTTTGGCATACTCTCTCCAACATATCGGCTGGTATCTCACTAATAAATTCTTCAACATTGGCTTCCAGTGCTTCAACCGTTGCGGGTTTGTTTCTATAGACATGAGCCTTAACATAGCCCCCACAAAAAATAGTCTAAAGACGTGAAATCGCACGTTCTAGGCGGCCAATTGACCGGCCCCAAACGTGAAATAAGGTGTTCAACGAACTCGTCTCTCAATTGGGCCATTGTTTCGCGTGCTGTGTGGCATGTGGCACCGTCTTGTTGAAATCATATGTCAGGCAAGTCCAGCAGTTCCATTTTGGGCAAAAAATAGTTTGTAATCATCGCTCGATAGCGCTCGCCATTCAAAGTAATCTTTGAAAAAGTACGGTCCAATGATGCCATCGGCCCATAAACCACACCAAACAGTGGCTTTTTGGGAATGCATTGGCAGTTCTTGCAATGCTTCTGGCCGCTCTTCACACCAAATACGGCAATTTTGCTTTTTCACGTATCCGTTCAACCAGAAATAAGCTTCGTCGCTGAACACAATTTTCCGCTACAATAGTGGATCTTCATCCAACTTTGCCAGCGCCCATTCACCCAAAGTTAGCCGTTGTGGTAGGTCGTGTGGCTTCAATTCTTGCAGCAGCTGTTTTTTAAAAGGTTTTACACTCAAATCTTTCCGCAAAATTTTCCAAATAGAGGAGCAACAGAGGCCCAATGGCTGCGAACAGCGCCGAATCGATAATTCACTCTACGTATGCGTGTTGGTGACTTTATGTCCAATAATGTAAATTTGGTGCGAAATTTAGTCACAGCATTCGGAATAGTCGCCTCAGAAAGTCGCTCAAACTGTCCATAAAATGGAAGGAATGCACTTTCTTAACCGAGCATGAATTTTGATAATAAAATTTAATAATCTACAAGCGTTGTTCGTTTGCAAGTCGATTCATGGTTAAATTATAGACCAAACTGAACATGTTTGACATTAACACAAGACACAAAAACAGCTGAGCTGACAAAAACAGTGTTGCCAAAAAGTAAGTTGCTGTAAAGTCACCTTTTATGTATGGGCTTCTTAACAAACGTCGCCCGCTTTCTCTTCGCTGCACAAGAGTTCTCTACAAGACAATGCTGGCACCCACTTGGAGCTACGCTATGCAGCTCATTGGTATGCCGACTCGATCGAATCGCGTCTTCCCTGAGATAGAAACAGGCTGGCGAAAAACCCATTCGATGATCACACGTTAAGTAGGCTAAAGGGAAAATCGTCCGACAACTTAATTTCCCTTAAAGCCCAATCTCGTATTAACTCCAGCCCTACTCCAACTTGTTCTATTGATACACAAGCCAGAGCCAGAATATGTATTTTAAATGTGAATCTAATTACAATCTATAATTGTGACATATGGGAATGCAAAGTTTTTTACAAATGACCTTAAGCTTGTATTTTATTTATGAAGAAACTATTTTAACGAGGGTGTTTGCAATTGTCAATTGAATGACTTCGTCATCCGAAAGTGGCGTCGTTAAAGACTTATTCCCAGAAATAAAGTAAGAGCCGTGCTTATCAGCTTAAATACGAGCTTGATAATTCATCAAAATAACTTCCGTACAGTATCAATTTAAATTAAACAAATATGAATTTTATTTGAGCAACTCATGGTAACTCATGTTTCCTACTGTTTTAACTAGAGCAGATGAGTCCATATTCCTGAAATAGCTTGCAGTCCAATTTTAAGTCAATATACATTGGATTTCAATTACACTGAAATTGAGGCTAAATGCTATTTTAAGAACCCATGGGAATTGGTGTGAGTAATGAGTCAGGCAGATTCTGTGCAAAATCAGATGGATACGCTCCCGCCACTTAAATGGCACAAATACGAATACAAAATAAAAATACAAAATATTTTTTAATTTTCTTAGTAACGTAAATCGTTTAATTTTTCAACGATTTTCAAACACTTTGGCTTTTCGCCATTTCCTTAATCACGCAAAAATAGTGGTTCGTGGTATTTCTAACTAAATTAAATAATTCCTGAACAAAATTGTTTTGATTTTAAGTTATTTTTCTCATAAAATAATACAAAAAATATCACATGTTTGCGGTATTTAGTCCATATACCACACATTGGTGTATCTTTTCACATGATGTATTTCCTCTAACGTGGGCCAATTCTTTTTTTTACTAATAATAGTGACATTATTCCGTTCGATGTGGTACTCACGTGGTGATCATCTCATATCTGGGTAGCAGCATTGAGGAGAGCATTTTTCCCAGCTATTCGGCATCTCCTTGGTTGACATTCTTAGCAGCGTTTCTTTCATATTATCATAATTCCATGAGGACAGTTTCTCATGGCTGCTGAAATACATACACAGGCTAGCCTATGTACTTTCTTAAGATAATTTTTGACGAAGATGACCTCTAAACGAGATCCCCACTAGTTAGCTCCCGGCGTTAACGTACTTTAGTATCTTTTAAGTTTACAACCTATCCTTTGCTTATAAGTAATTGTTTTATCTTAAAATTTGGAAAGTTTTAGCATTAGGTCTTTTAGAAAGTATTTATATACATAGGCGCCTTAAGCAAAGTCAGGTTCTAGATATTCCGGATAGATTTTAGGTTTTAATTATATCAAATATTTTGTTACTAATGAAAATAGTTTTTACATTCAGACAATTAAATCCGATTTATTGCTTAAGAGCTCCAAAAGACATATGATTGCTAAATTTGCTTAGGATATCTTCATAAACAAACAAAAACAGACGAATATTGCACAAAAAACGTTTTTTTGACCGATCGGTCCAATGGAAGCTATATAATATAGTCAACCGGTTTTGATCAAATTTGGTTCAGTGCTTGGGAACTATAAAAAACTTTCGAATGACCAAATTTTACAGGATATCTTCATAAACAAACGAATTATCCATCTAAAACTTTTTGGTTTTTTTCGAGATTCTCTGAAACACCCCGACATAAAAAAAAATTAAAATAAACTTGTCTCCCGTAAAATAATAAGGAATCTAGTCTGAAAGTTTGGGTGCTCTAGCTCTTACCATCTCCCTGATCATACTTTAGGTATCTTAGGAGGGTCTCCGACGTCTCCTGTATGTTACATACAAACCTTAATAAACCTAGTTAATATAAATAGTTGAAGTTTAGAATAAATGGGCTGGCAGACATAAAAAAATTGCTTAATATTCAAGTGCCAAGGAAGTATTTATTTACATATGTATACCTAAAGCGAACCATGGTCTTGACGAAACTGGTAACCCAGTAAGCTTAACAGACTTTGTGACAAACTTAATATACTCTACCCAGTAACTTCATCATTTTAATAAACTTTAATAAAAATTCTTGATAAAAGATATTTTTTTAAACGCACGAAATTGCCATATCCATTCAATATAAGTATTTTTATTTGCATATTCGAACTCACACGAAGAGTAAAGAATTCATGATATACTCAATATGAGATGTCAGTGCAGTTTAACCAGAGAGCTTAAACGTCACTTAATTGCTTTTCGTTGTTGTGCCCCGATTGGCGCTAATTGAAGGCAACTTGTTGACTGACTAACTGGCAGCCTGCCACTTCAACACCAACAACAAAAACAACACCAACAACCAATGCAACTTCCACTGCAACCAATCGACTGCAAGTGAAGTAAACAAAACTTTGTCATTGATAATGGTAATCGTTGTTGTAGCAACTATTGGAGTCGTTCGAGCTGCTGGTGTCCAATGGCCATAAATCGGTCAGATAGCCCGCAAGGTCTTCAAAGCCAAAGAGTTATATTTACATTTACAGGCAACAAAACTGTGAATCAGTTGGGGCGGTGGGATACCCTGCTTCCATTTTTCCTGTACAAAAGTAATCCAAATTTCACGTTAATGTGTTAAGCACTTTTGGTGTTTTCACTCACATGCTGTAGTGGCTCCAGCTTGTTTATTAACGAAACAAAGTGGAATACTGTTGCAGTTAATAATTTAGAAATATATAATATAATAATATATAATATGTATATACAGTACAGGCCAAAGTATGGATACCCCTACAAAAATAGTATTTCAAAAAAAACAAATCACTTTATCTACTTTCATGTTATTCCGAACTCACTTCTTTTTGTATGAATAGTAATACATAGGAGCATAGGGCAGAATTCATTTCTGGTGACAATTTATTATAAATACGAATAATGGTACATGAAATAAGACTATTTTCTTGTAGATGGGCACATTTGGCTTTGATCACTTCGGCAAATATTCTTGGCATTCTTTGTACGAGTTTGTGAAGTATTTCTACTTGTATGTTTTGCCACATATCCTTGAGAAACTGTCAGATATAAAAAAAGGATAATCGGTCGCAGATTAATCCCATGGCGGTCGAGCTCATCCCAAGCAATCCCTATAGGATTGATGTCAGGCAATAATGACGGTCAATTCATGATGTTTGGCACGCCAAGGTCTGATTTCTTTTTTAAATCGCCGGTACACAGTTCCGAAGTATATTTTACATCATTATCGTCTTGGAAGATGAATCCGTGAACAATCAAATCATTTCCAGATAGAATAGCTTGTCGTTGGTAAATGCTATATGCTTTTGTCAGTTTTCCATAAATTTTCTAGAGTTGGCCGACTTCATCATAACAAAAAGAACCGCAAACCATTACAGAACCACAATCGCCTTTGATAGTAGGCGCGATACATTCGGTTTTGAGCCGCTGATCTGTTTGACGACGAACGATTAATTTCAAAGATTTGAAATTCTGACTCGTCGGTCCACTCGTCGTTTATTTTCTTAGGCTAATGCCAGTCGTTTTTGTTCGTATATCACCCGTAGCAAGGATTTTTTTGCAGTAACCCGCCCGAACATTTTTTTTCATCGCATTTTCCGTTTGGCCATATTCAAAGAAATCGGTGCCGAATATTTGATTGACTTCGGCGGCAGATTGGGTTCGATCAATGTTGCAGATCAATAATAAGTGGATGTTCTCTGTTTTTGATGTTTTACTACACCGTCCCCCCCCTTTTTAAAATTTTTTTGGGGTTTTTTATCTGTTAAATTGCGTCGGAGGCAGTAAATCGGCCTTTTAAAACTAGTTTATGACACAAAAAAAAAAAAAAAAAAAAAAATTTTTTTAATAATAAAAAAAAAAAAAAAAAAATTTTTTTTTTTAGGGGATTTATTTTTTTCGGTATATGTATATGTATTTTAAATCTCTTATCCCATATTAATAATTTTGGCAATGTAGTGCGCGTCTCTAAGATCTAGGTGACCATACGGACGGGCTGACGGACATGACTTTATCGTTACATAAGCGCGCTTATGTTTAGTGAACTAAGCGCACTCTTTAATTTTGGTTTTCCATAGCGCGACTAATTTTTCTGTCGCGGTAATGTATTTTTGTTTTTTGTACTAAATGTTCTGCCCAAAGGAATTCCGGTTATGACAAAAATAAACTTCTTTTCATTTTTTTTATACCCCTGCGGTTGCAAAATATTCGGGTATAACAACAATAATAATACTAAGTGGTAATAGAGCTCGCACTCTCCTTTTGAGCCAACACCTGCCATCAAAGTGCGTGTGGTTATTGTTGTTAGTTTTGAACTAATTGATTTTCAATATTTTCATGTCTTTGTACATGCTATTTGCATATTTCTTGCCGCTAGGCTTTGTCTATACCATTTCGAAAGTATGTACCCAAACAAAATACATAAGTATTACATCAACTTGTGATAAATTACACGAAAAATAGTTAATCACCGGAATTGCGTAATATTTGAAAATTGTTTATAGTACGAGAATCTGACACAGGTTGCCATAATTCTTATAGAGTTTGACCTTGCGTTGACCCAAATTATATACGGCAAATAAAATTATTATATACCGGATGGGTGGAATGCCTTAATACATATATACAAACTTTCTCTAAATAAAGGAAAGCAAATATGAGCGAAACTAAGTGTAGCGAAAAACTTTTTGTGCCGATTTCTTCTATTTTGAAGATTTTATATTTGTGGTATGCCAAATCTTGAGTAATAACTATTTTGTAAGAAATTCCAAACTTATCAACATCGAATGTTTGCGTGACAGCCAGAGTCTTGAAGTTGATGGCGACTGGTGCGCTGATCATCTTCGATGAGCTCCCGCCCCTCCCGGAACAGCTGATACCACTCGAACATTGTTGAGCAGTTCATGAGAGCACTCCTGCAGGCATCCTCAATCATTCTGAGTTTCTTTGTCTGTTTTCAGCAATTTGAAGCAAACCTTCTTTAAGGAGGGTTACGGAAATCGACGCTCTTACTCTTCCGTTGCTCCGTACTACCACGCCCAGGTGGTCCGATCAGCCTTATATGAAAATTTAAAATTGATCTGCCGTTTTTTTAAAATTAAGATCGATTACATTCAATGCTAGTGAATTCACTGTAAAAAAAAAACCCCTAATGGTGACCACAGCATAAAGTACCTTGTCATAGTGACAAATAAGTACAACTCCTTGGAATGGTAAGAGAATAACTTCAAACTTTAAAGCTTTTATTCGGAACATTAGGACGGTGTCTCAAGAAGTTCAAGGTTAAAGGTCACCTTAGTCTGTTTTTCGTTGCGTCATAGAAGAGTCTACCTAAATATTCATTTATCGATAAATCGATATATAGTTGGAATTATACAAAAAAAAAATTCCAATTATTCCAAATTCACTGGAAGTATTCTCTGGTAATAGCGGCCAAAAAAAACTACACAATTTAACAAAAACAAACTTTTAACTTAAAGGCTAATACGCAGCATGCAAAAATATCGCACGGAATGACAGAACTTCATATAAAAAAAATCCCACTATTTGGGAAATTTTTGGATGCTGCGTGTTGGCCTTAATCTTTCAAAATGCTCGAACATTTACCAACACTAGCATGTTAGGTTGGCTAATTCGGGGATGGCAAATGCATCGCACGAATGAGAAGATTATTTAAAAGACGTACTGTTTTTTTATCTAAGTTTATTTGGATTCCCCAGTTATTTAATGGCGAAAGGAAACTTCACTTATCTTTAAGAATTGCTTGCTTTTAGGAATTGGATATTGATATGGATCATACTGATGGACAAACGCCAATGGCGTTATCAACTTTTTATGCAGAGAATTTTTGAAAAAGAATCTTTGATCTACTAAAAAAATCACTATTCACACTGTTAATATAAAATATAAATTAACATTACTCACGAGTTATCCTTTAAAAAAAATATTATAATACAATTTTTACACTGAAAAAAAAAATTAATTACAAAAAAACCAAGAGCTTTTTTCAAGACAGAACAATTTTGAAATAATCTTTTGCTCAGCAAGTTTGAAGTCGAAATTAGAGATTTTTTTTTGTGTACATATATACTCTTAAACATTAGCTGAAAATTATGATTAATGCCAAGTTTCAACTTTTGTGACTATAAAAAATGGATGTAAACATTCAGCAGCTGCTTTAAAACTGGAATGGATGATTGATATGTCCGAAAAGTAAAAGACTACGGCTTGTATTTTGAAATCCACATAAGGGTTACAGCCACATATCAAGCAGTCCGCAATAATCAATTTGTTTCTTCTTTCTTCGTCACTTTATCAGATCCCAAAAGATTCACTGGCTTATGGGAGGTTGGTCCAAATTAAATCGCCGTTGTAAACTGTCTCTGAACAGCAGACTTCCATACTCGAGCTGGTATGGATATGGATTCGAAGTTCCACGGCGAATCGTTGGCTATCCCCACTACGTTTGAATCGTAACAATAATAGTTATAGAACCATGAACGGCAGTTCCAATCTTCACTCAATCACGTTTTTGTATGAAAAAAAAATTGTTCACTCAAAGTTTTTCATTTGCGCTCAGTTACGTCTTCACGAACTTGTATGCAGCTGAAGTCGTGATTTTTCGTTCATGGTTCTATAACATCTTCAATTCCTATCTGATTTTAAAGATCTTGGACTCGAAATGTTTGTAAAAGAATTCTCTTTCAGTTTAATGCTTAACATAATTTTCAAAAATTTTTTTTCGTTAGTAAATATCAAATCAAAAATTTGAAATTTTAAAAAATGGTCGAAAATTACACTTTTTCAGACTTTGGTTGCTTGTCACTTCTATATTTTTTATTTAACCTGCACCTAATTATATATCACTGTAAAGAGCAAAGCCTTTCGATTTAATCACTTTTCATGTCGATACAAGATTTTGTTCATGAGATATTGACGAATAACTGAAATAAGTGCCCAAAAGCATGTTTTTCGAAAATATCTCGAAAACGGTGCTTAAGAAAAAAAAAAGGTTGCCATTTTCGTGTTTCTCGACCCCAAATTACCCTAAAAAACACCTTTTTACGAAGGTTAATTTTTCGTGTAAACTAGTGTAATTGACTAAAGTTTTAAATTTAAATTTATATTCTTATAATTTCTATTTATTTTAAAATTTTGCCGCCATTATTTTTTTTAATATTAAAATTTGCTGTACAACTAATTTGAGGCTGAATTATATACTTAATCTTTTTATTTACAGAGTCAATTTTAATTCTTTATTCTTTGCAAACCAATTGACCCAAATTCTTCAACGAAATTAAGTCATTCAATTGTGAGCTAAAATTTGATGAAATTAAGCCATTTAATTAGTGTCACTTAAAATTTGAACATTGAGTTCATGGTTAGGAACCTTTTTTGCTTAGCTGAAACGCACTTTTTAAAAAAATTTTAATTAAAATTGTGCGCACAATCCTATTGATATTAATAAAAAACACAATGAGACTATGACAATGAATTTTGGGTGACTATGTACTGTGCCAATATCTTCTCAAACTCATCTCAATATCCTACACAAACTCGTGAAAGTTGTTTGAAAAACTATTTACATGATATTATTTTTTGTATAAAGATTAGTTTTTAAACAGACACAATAATCAATAAATATTGATAATTATAATCATTTAAAGCTGGAATAAACTCCCTGCAGTTCGGTCGCTCAGGCCTGAAAAATTCAGACATGAATTCAGGCATGAAAAGAAAGCGAATGCTCATGGCTTTGTAAGAGAAACAAGGACAAATATAAAATTTCTCTGTCTATCTCTTTCTTTTGACAAACAATTAAAGCAAGAAAGGATAAGCAAAGAGTAATAAGAAAAGTCAATTGTATTTTGTTACTTGAATTGACATTAGTATTGGTGTTTGCGTTTGTATGCGTAGCTACCCAGTTGTTCTGATGGTGGCAAAGGGTCACTTTTTAGTCAAGAAGTTATGCAACACAGGTCGTTAGACAATTCGCTAAGGAACAGTTATGCGGCGTCGTACCGTTTGCTGTGAAAATAAAAAACTATACAGACGAATTTGTAAGGAAGACAAAAAAATTAATTGTTACCTTTGCATCGGCCCCAACAGTGACGGCGCGCAAAAAAAAGGTTACCCTGAAAGGATTTATTCCATACCTCGTGACTTGGTAGGTCAAAAAATTCGGATATTCTAATATTCAAAAAAAAGTTTTTGATTTTGGAATCAATACCAGTTACAGCGGATTCTGAATCACAGCAGCGTAATTTAATGAAGTTCCACAAAAATCTCAATTAAATGATGGCATACGTTAAAGTCGGGCGCGGACGACTTTGGGATACCCTGTACCACTGCTTGCAATAAAATCCGGTATATTGCTTAAGAACACCAAAAGACATTTGATTGCCTAATTAGGGTAAAATAACCAAAAACAGACGAATTTTGAAGCAAAAATGTTTTTTTGACCGATCGTTCCTATGGGAGCTATATGATATAGGCAACCGATTTTCACCAAATTTGGTACAATGCTTGGGTACTCTAAATAACTTCTTAATGCCAAATTTGGTCGTTCTAGCTCTTACCATCTCTGAGATCTAGGCGACAGACAGACGGACATGGGTGTATCGACTTCTCTAGTCACCCCGATCATACTTTAGGTAACTTTGGGGGGTCTCCGACGTTTTCTTCTGTATGTTACCATACGGTACAGGGTATAAAAATCTCAAGCTACTGTAATTTATAATATTACATTAAAATTTATACTAAAATTTTGTTAAAAATGTATGAAGAATATTTGTTCCAGTGTATTACTTACTCACCTATGATTTCAGACCTGACTTTAAAAAACGAATCAGCACTGAATGCATTCCCGAACATTAAAGAATTTCATCTGTGATTTCAGGCATGACATTTCAAAGTCAATCAGCACTGAGTTCATAGCTGATTGCTACGGCTAATGTTCAGGCCTGAACGCTTAGGACATGCAAGTGTTAAATTCAGTGACAAGTGAATGCGTAGATTCATGGCTGGTACTGAAAATTAAGGCATGATTTCATGACTAATTCACGACTGATCCGAACTGAAGGGTTCTTAACTCTCTCTTAACTTCTAGCTCTTTAAAATTTAGTGCCTTACTTCAATTAAAATATATAAATTATGGAACATACAACAAATTGTTTAAACTTAACTTTTATCTCGCCATGGCTCTGTTATGTTACTGTGTCCAAACATTCGTATTAAATATGTTTTACCCCTAGATCTATTATATTAACAAATCTCTTGTTCATATCTAAGGTTTGCACGCCATGTAAAGGCTAATGAGCCATACTTAGAAAGAACATCAATACATTATTGTATCTACCCTTAAACAGTAGAAAATAAACTGCCTGGGTGTTTAAGCCTCTTCTATTAGGACGAAAGTAGTAGAGGTAGTGAAGGCTCACTACCAGGATTCGTGCGTGCCCTTTGCGTTCTTAGTCGATCACCTTGGTTTAAGTATGGGCCTTGAGGGTTAGCTTCTTGCTCAAAATGACTAAGACGCTGGTGTGATCCGAATGTTTAAGAGCGGAATCTGTTTAATAAAGACTATATTTCAGGCGTGGCTATCTTTAATCGATGTGACTGTATGCTTTAAAAGGCGTAAGGTGCATTTATACCTATATGGTATTAAACAGTAAGAAATACTCTATCGGGGTAACACGAGAATTGTTAGAAGTGGTTCAGCCTTTAAAAGCAATGATAATAATGAACTGCCTTAATACGGCAGTACACCGCAATCATGCTCTATAAAAAGTGTTTGTCACTGACATTATCGTGTAAAGCAAAGTCGGTGTGGAAGGAAGCACTGCCGCCTAAGACACCTTTTAGAAAGTAAAGAACAGTTTGCTAAAACCGATTAAATTCCACTAAGACGGCCTTTTTAATTGTTTTTTTTGGTGATGTGATTTTGCTCACCAAATAATTTTTGCTTTGTACAACTTAATTATTTACTTGATTAATTTTTTATTTCATTTGACATTTCTAAGCTTTAAAAGTTCCAAAAATAGGAATAACTTCAAGCAAACGCAATTTACGCCCACACTTTTGCCTACCAAGCTTCAAACGCCTACTTTGACTTTTTTCGATTTGTTAATTAAGCCATTAATTATGCTCAAACCATTGAAAAGTCGACATAGTTGACACAGATAGGCATAAAAAGTAAAACTTGGCTATATACAAGCAAATTCGCTTATGTACATATATTTTATATATGTGTATACCACCAATTGGGTACACCATTTGTGTCATTTACTTTCGCTGGTTTAAGCCAATTAATCAAATTTTTTTTCCTAATTAGCATTGCGAAATGTTTGTACGCAAAAATACGCACAATTTAGCCATAAATTGCTGAATATCACGTATACGCTACGTTGGTTATTGATGACAAGTGAAATTTCAATTTGTAACCAAATTGGAAAAAAGTGAAAAATGAAAATTAGCAGTTGCACCCACAAATAGTAGAAGGTAATTGCATTTTGCTGTTTGGGTATCGTTTGAAAATTATGCAAAGCACATTAAAAACTGGAAAAATCAACAACAACAAAAGTTTCAACAACTACAAAAGCAACAACATGAACAAGATGTCAACGGCACATTGTTGCATGCACGTTGCAAGAATGCAACAACATCCACGATAAAAAAAAATAAAACGAGCAGGAAAAAAGAAACTTGGCATTATCGAATTTCACATACACTTTAAAATACTTACAATCATTGTGTTCAGGAAAAATCTTAAATTTTTAAAAACTACAAATCTTTTTTATATAGGTATATGTATGTCGCCCTATCCTCCAAATCGGAGTTAAAGGAACATATATTTGTATGTATTTGAAATCTGTCAGGGAGTTATGCAATAAATTTTATTACATCTTTAAAAAAAAAATAACAAAATTACATTAATTGGTAAAAACAAAATTTGATACATCATTTTTTTTTAAAGAGCTCTGTTTCCAACTTAGATTAAAAAAATGGGCTCAAAAATATTGAGTATCTTAGTCACAATTGAATAAAAACGAAAACGTTTTTTTAAATTAAGCCGCAACTCTTTAAGTATAAAGACTGAAATTATGCGAAATGTTTTTTTTTTTTGCCATATGCATCGAACTGCATTATTGGTTTTCAAAAATCGCAGGGGGCAGTTTCCAGTACCTTATCCAGCTAGACCCTTTAGTGTAAAAAGGTAGCAAAGGATAATAAAAAAAAAATATCTTTATATTTTTTTTAGCCAACACAATTTCTTAAAAAAAGAAATATAAAAATTTAAAGATTGCTCAACAAACGACTTTTTAGTTAATTGCTTTAAATTAAGCAATTTTAATAAAAGCGTATGAAGTTGCATACAAAAAAAATTTTTTCTACCACAAGCTCCAATAAAAGCAATATGAAAAGCATTTTCCTTAAAAAGGAGCGACTTTTTGATGATTTTTATATAGTGTCCCAAAAAAAAAAAAAATTAAAAAAAAGTTAACATTTGCACTTAATGTAGGAAAGAGTAATGCAAATTTTTGCGTTGAAAATTTCAGTCATGAAACAAATTCAGACGAACGATGAAAATAATTATTATTTTGACTTAAATTTTCAGGAGTTGCCTTAGCACTTTACGTACTGGAAAAAAAATTTAATTCGAGTAAAATCAATATACTCCAAAAAAGAGTGTAGGAAGCTTGCATACATATATGCAAAGATAAGCAAAAGCGAAGCAGAAAGCAAACCAAACAAAATGTAACGAAAACTGCATTGCATCGCTCTCTCCAGCTCTCTTAGCTTCGTGCTCTCTTCTTGTCTCTCCTTGTCTATGTATCCCGCTCTGTCTCGACAAAGTCAGTTAACAATTTGGCATTTGCATTTTCATTTTCAGTTTTCCCTTACTGGGACAAGTGCATTCGTCTGCTCTGCTCTATGTGGAAAATGACTTGCCAATTCTTATGCATATATAATTTTATTTTATGCTTATGTTTGCTTTATGGAAATTTTGGAAATGTTAGATTTGGCTCAAATGAAAATTTCATGTAAGCAACAATCTCTTGCATGCATTTTAGCTATGTATTACTTACAGTTTTGGTCATGCTTAACAGTTTGAAGTTTGGACTTTGGATTTTTGTTTTTTTTATGCAAATGACGGCAAAGTGCAAAAAAGTAAAAGAAAAAAACTAAAAAGATATTTGAGACAATTTCTGAATGAACTCAAGCGTTTTATGGACACTTTGCGTAATAAACGAATGTTTAAAATTAATCAAAAGTTCAATTGTATCAATTTGCCAAAATGTTTTGTATGGTTTTTTATTCTTGTTTTTATACACTGTACCACCTATAGGTAAGTGGTATATAAAGCTTTAGCAGCTGTATGTAACAGTTAGAGGGAGATTCCACACACATCCCTAAATAATTTCAAAGCGCATAAATTTATGGGTTTAACAAACAAGGTTTTCGATTGAAACATCTTTATAAACTGATCATAAGCATCGCAGATAATCGCGGTACATACATAAGGATAGCTGAGTCGGCCCGAGGCCCCTATTAGCCGTAATTTTTAGAAAAATGCCTAAAAAAGTCTGTAAAACATTAACCTTAACTTTAAAATAGAAAATTAAAGCCTCGTCTAAACAGAAAATTTAAAGGAAATAAAAAAAAGGTAGCTTCAAATGCGCAGTTAAAAATGTTGCGAATACTTAATACATATAACGTATGCGCAATGTAGCCTAATATGGACGGCAGAGGCAGTCTTAGGCAGTCTTGCTCTATGCAAGTATTCCTCGGCTTTATACCGAAAATTGGCAACTCAGCCCAGTGTCTTCTATATACCCTGTACCTATAGGTACAAAGGGTATCTTTCCTTTATAGCAAAATGCTTGTCCTGACACTAGGTAGCGTTTAAGCTATGTCCGTCTCTCCATATGAACACCTAGATTTCAGTGACTATAAGATCTAGAGATACGAAACTTTAACTGGTTCGCATATTTGGTAAGTTGATATAAGAGGGTATTACACTACCGGACACCGCCTTGACTGTCTCACATTTTTTTATGCAATGGTTGTTACAAACATACCTTTTTTTTATTTAAACTAGTACTCTACTACCTGTCTTGGCAGCTTAACCTAGAGCAAAGGGCTCTTCATACGGAAAAACAATATTTACAGGAATATATACATATTTATATGCGGTTTTAAGATTTTTGAACTCATTTATAGGAATCTTATAGGAAGGTCACATGGATGACACCTTTTAAGTCTTCTCTTTCTAGCTCTGAAGGTCAGCCACCTCGCAAGTGCATTTGGATGCACTTCAAGGCGTTCGATGTATTTTTGAGCTTGTGACCGTATGATAACGCCAAATTTAGGGATTTTTAAGTCGCTTTCAATATCCATTGTACGTACGTACCAAGTAGCATTGGAAATTCTTCTGAGGATTTTGCTTTGCGCCACTCTAATTTTGTTAACATAGTGACTTCGCAGCAATGGCGTACACTTGCAGCGCATACTTCCATATTGGGCTCAAAATGGACTTTTATATGGTGACCTTGTTAGAAAAGGAGAGCTTAGTTTTGGAGGAAAGCATGCTATTTTCTGAGCTCTGGCCAAAACTGTTCGCTGGACCTCGGTTACATGCCTCTTGAAAGTAACACTTCTAAAAGTGAAGCCCAGCATCAAAATACCGGGGCATGATCGTGGTCTTTTGGCGAATCTGACACCCACTTTTGAAAACTACATACGTATTGCTGCAACGCCTCCGTGGCAATGTCAATTTCCGAGTTTCTGGTTAGCACTGCAGTGTCATCAGCGTAGGTAGCTATGAGAATGTTGTCCACTACAACTCTTACTCTGCAGTGTAAATTGAGTAAAGAGTGGGCCCTAGCACACTGCCTTGGTAAACACCTGCACAGATTGGTAGATTTGTTGATTTTGCTCCATCAACCACGACACAAAAAGGACCTGCCCATTAGAGCTGGAAAAGATGAGGAGTCACACTGCTCTTTAAGTTGCTGAGTAGGTGTCATGCGACACCCTATCAAAAGCTTGCTGAATATCCATGAACACAGCCACTTAATACATCTTACACTCTATGGCCTTCAAGTCAAAATTGACAACACGGTGAAGTTGTTCTGGAGTGCCGTGACTTCAACGATAGCCAAACTGCCACTTTGGAATTGCTTGTGAAACGTTTTCGAGTTGGAGAATTCGGTTTAGAATCACCCTTTCCATTATCTTACCAATGGCAGGGAGGAAACTGATTGGCCTGAATGCGTCGACTTCGGTGGGCGGTTTCGCCTGCTCCGGTATCATCGTTATTAGCGCTGACTTTCAGATATTTGGAAAATGTCCCAATCTAAGTATGCTATTAAAAAGCAGAACGAAGAAAAGAAGCGCTTTTATAGGAAGAAGCTTGGGTGCTCTGAGAGGTCTTCGCCCGGAGATTTTTCAGCCTTTAGTTTTTTGATCTGCAGCTCCACCTCCTGCAGGGTAACTGGGCTCGTAGGCAACGACATTTGAAATGGCGTCTCCAACTGCATTCGAACATTCTACATACTACATACTTGTGATGATAGAGGGTATCTTAAAGTTGACCTCGCTTGAGTTTAAGATTCGCCATATTTTCAATATAGATTTAAGCCTCATGGATGCTATTCGAGTGTGCGAAAATAAATTAAGGTCCGGTCATAAGAGCGGCACTAATGGGGCGTGGCAAGCTGTTTGCCATGTGCTATGAATGCGTTATAGCTGCGGGTCAACCCAAAGACATTCGACTCATCAATCATAACAATCAATCAGACGCGAAACACACAAATACAGCAAAAAAGTGGAAACTTTGAAGTTGCTGCCGCTAAATGCAAACGAGGAAGAGCAAAAACAGAACGTTGTATCTGTTGTTGTTTTGGTTTTTGTTGTGTATGTTTTTTGACCATTTCAATCAAGAACGGCGGACGCAAAGCTAGAATATACATTCTGTGTGTACATACTACATATGTATATCGAGCGCATTTTTTTGACACAACAGTGCAAACTTGTGATCATTTCTTGTAGTTTTCCACAAAAGATTTTGCACAGTACTTAACTTTGGTATTTACTATTTGTTTTAGCAGAGAGCAAATAAATGAAAGCTAAATAAACGCCAAATAGTTTTCACACACCAATTTACTTTATTTTCCGAATAAAAATCTAAATACAACTGATAGAATTTTGTTATTTAATGAAAAGTGCTTGCATCTTGCGCTCTTCTAAGCTGATGTCACTTCTACTTTAGGTTTTTATGATAGACAATTAATAACGATTTCATAAATAAACAAAACACATAAAGGCGGAAATAAAACATTGACGAAATGTTTGCCAAAGGGGTTGCTTGAAAAATAACTTGAACAATTTTTTATAAGCTTATTACTCATTGAGAAATTAAACTTAAGCAATGGACATGCCAAAGTCTGCCGTGACTAAGAGCTTAAGAAAATTCGATCGCACTTATAAGCACCATTAACAATAATAAATTATTAATGAAGCAAACATAAAGCATGGCCTCTTAAATGTGAATATTGTTATATACTTATTTGGCTGATTATTACGTGAATGCCAAAAACACATTCAGTAACTGCAACTAGATTTATGCCGTGACACCCTTGTTTTCTTTCACCAAAAAATATTTATCAATTAAAAATATTAATATAAAGGGCGATTTTTTAAGAGCTTTAAATGTATGAAATCGTTATTTGAGTCTATAGAACGATTTATACATATAATTTAATGTTTAAAGATGATTTCATGTAAATGTTGACCGCGGCTGCGCCTTAAATGGTTCGTACGCTGGGTCCAATTTTGGCATACTCTCTCCAACATATCGGCTGGTATCTCACTAATAAATTCTTCCACATTGGCTTCCAGTGCTTTAACCGTTACGGGCTTGTTGCTATAGACATGAGCCTTAACATAGCCCCACAAAAAATAGTCTAAAGGCGTTAAATCGCACGATCTGGGCGGCCAATTGAGTGTTCACCGAACTTCGCGTGCTGTGTGGCATGTGGCACCGGCTTGTTGAAATCATATATCAGGCAAGTCCTATTCCATTTCGGGCAAAAAAAAGTTTGTAATCATCGCAATCATAATAGCGCTCGCCATTCACAGTAATGTTCCTGCCTTCGTCGTCATTGAAAAAGTACGGTCCAATGATGCCACCGGCCCATAATCCACACCAAACAGTGACTTTTTGGGGATGCTTTGGCAGTTCTTGCAATGCTTCTGGCTGCCCTTCATGCCATATACGACAATTTTGCTTGTTCACGTATCCATTCAACCAGAAATGAGCTGCGTCGTTGAACACAATTTTCCGATAGAATAGTGGATCTTCATCCAACTTTGCCAGCGCCCATTCACCAAAAGTAAGCCGTTTTGGTAGGATGTGTGGCTTCAATTCTTCTGCAAAATTTTCCACGTAGTGGAGTAACAGAGGCCCAATTGCTGCGAACGGCACCGAATTGATAATTCACTCTACGTATGCATGTTGGTGGTTTAATGTCCAATAATGTAAATTTGGAAATTTAGTCACAACATTAATAGTCGCCTCAGAAGGTAGACCAAACTGACCATAAAATGGAAGAAGTGCACGATGCACTTTCTTAACTGAGCATGAATTTAAATAATAAAATTCAATAACCTGCAAGCGTTGTTCGTTTGTAAGTCGATTCATGGTTAAATTATAGACCAAACTGAACATGTTTGACAGTAACACATGGCACAAAAACAGCTGAATTGACAAAAACAGTGTTGCCAAAAAGAAACATGCTAGAAAATCACCGAACAATTTATTTATTTATATAACGATTGGCCGATAAGTACGTAACACAAAGAAAATTTCGCTTCTAACAAAAATGGCTAGTCGTGTTTAGTTTTAATAAATATTGTTGCTAAAGTAAAATTTTTGTGTAATTCTATTTAATATAAAGAATAATAAAGAACTTGCAATATTTTTAGGAAAATTAAGTGTATAGTAATAAAAAGGTGCAGAGCTTCGGCAATCATGTCAGCTGTTTTGTTTTCCGAATGAATCCGAATAAAATTGTTCGTTTTAGTTTTTTCGTTTTTCGGAGCACGGCCGAATACAGTCAATTAAGTAAAAGCGCTTACGGCATAACTTGCAGTTGGTAAGTGATAGGGGTCTAAACATTTTTTTAATAGGTTCAGGGAAACTTTACCTTTGGCGCATCAAAAAAAAAATGTAATATTTAATAGTTGAAATTTTGTTGTGCAAGTTCGTAGTCCGCAATGAGTGCCGCGTACGCGTATCGCTTTGGGGCTGTGTTCCTCTGTACGCACCCAAAAGGGCCAAAAATGACGTATGCATCGGCGGTCAAATACATGAAAAAGTTTAAACCCTTTATGCAGAATTGGATGAACCGCTTTAAAGATTCTCAAAATGTCAACGACCTTCCTGGTGGTTCCCAAGGGAAAGTGCTGCTTCTCAAAAAAGAGTTTTTGTGTTTTACACCTGTTCATTGAGAACCTACTATTATTATCTAGTTGTGCAGCATGTCGAACTTTTCGATCCTCTTCGAAAATATGCGTGTAAATTACTATGTTGCGATAAGCTCAGATATTTACACTCAGATTTAATGATGAAGATTTTAGTATAAATTATTAAATCAAAAGATTATTTAACTTTACGCTTATACAAACAGAAGCTCTAATTTAGAAATTTTAGAAAACGTAGCTCTTTGATTTTATACGGGGATGGAATAAAAACAATAAACGAGCTACTGCACATATAAATAAATAAAAAATCCAAATCTCATGTTTGGCTTTCCAAGCTCTTTTTATTAGTCTTTAAGATCTATGTGTTTACATGGATCTGCATCAATTTTTTGGGGGTGCTTCTATGGTCATATTGACCTTCACTATATTAATATACCCCTTCCTTGAAAAATGTATACCTTTTGATACACTGTAATCTTCTCTGTCTATTAATAAAGGGAACTGAACTCAAAGGCAAGCTATTCATCCAATTAGTGTTCATTGCAAGCACATGAGATCTTTTAGGTATTATAAAGTCCAAATTTCTTAAGGTCTATATTTTTAGATTAGGATGTGTTTTTAGAAACTCTTTCTTTCGGCTATAATGTCAGAAGCGTGAATTAGAATTTTGGGCACAGTACCAAGAAGGAAGGCATCATGGATGCTGTTCAATGAGTACCTAGGCAGTGCCAAAAGCATATTGCTTCAATTTTTTAATATTTATTTTGTATTCTAAGTTTAAAGCCTGTACAAATTTTGCATATCTGGCTATCAGAAACGCGGCAAGATATCAACAGATGCAGATAATCTGCAAAATCCTTTCCTTTAGTGTTGCACAAAATTATCGTAACTAGGATATAGTAGTTCCCTTCTTAAGTTCGATCTACAAAAGTATTTCAGACCGAATTGACGAAAGTTCAATATAATTCTGGTGCGCATCTAGGATTTTGTCTTGGGGGGCTCTTCAATTCGAGGTGTATATAAATCAGAGCTCGCATAAGACTTTCAACCCATTTTTCCAACTTTTGGGGTGTCCGGACCCGAAACCCCCCGAAGATCCGCCCTTGATATAATGCATTACATTGAGCCATTACTGTAATTATCAGATAGCCCTGGCTGCAGCGTCTTTTAATTGCAATAACTTTCAAAGCCACCCACCCAACAATTTGTTGGCTAATTTCCATTAACAAACCGTGAACTGAATGCGTCATGCAAGATAAACGATTACTGTCAACCCTCCCAAGACGGACCACCGTGATTTCGGGGTCCCGACTTCTGTCGTCTGAGCGCGCGCTGCATTGTCATTATTCAAGTATCTTATAACATAAACGATTTAGTTTTTGGGTTTGGCATCAATGCAATTATTTACGCTATTTTTTGGTGAGATGTTTCTGGCAATGTCAATATTATGGCGTCTATTTGTGTGGTATTAAAAGCACATTATAAAGTGAATTTGCAGAGACAGTTTTCTGTGAATATAGTTCACAACTTAGTAGATTAAATCCTGTACGATTGTTCTGTTTAATAAAAATGGCATAATATTATTGTGTTTTATAATAGTCAAAAGGATAAGGATCCTCATGTCAAAATATAGCTTTCCAAATTGCCTGCCAAACTTGTGAAATTTATCTTCTGAGTCAAATCGTCGTTTAGCTATTAACAACAAGACTTCTATATGCACTGCCAAGTTGCGTCAACTGTTGCGTTAGATACTGCAGAACGAACGCTCAATCAAATCGGAAAAGTATTTCGAAGATTGGTTTAGGCACAGAAAAATATTTGTTAGAATGATTCTGAGGCCGGCCAGGCGTTTACCGTTTACTTCGATCGCTACAAAGCCATGATAACCTACTTTTTATAGCCCAATATTGATGGTATGGATGTGAACTTGCTGCGATTCCAGCAAGATGGGGCTACTTGCCACACAACTCGTGATACAATCGCATTAGTGCGCGGCAAGATCGCCTAAAGAGTTTTTACACGACGGGGACATTTGTTTTTTTTAAAAAAAAAAAAAAAAACAAAAAAAAAACAAAAAAACACCAACCCCAAAAAAAAAAACCGGGCAAAAAAACCCCACAAAAAAAAAAAAAAAAAAAAAAAAAAATATTAAATGAGTAGTTTCAAACTTGTTCAATTTTATACGAATACGAATAAAATGCAATGAACAAACAAACGAACAGATAGCCCACCCTATAATTGCTGTTAACTGTTGTTCTGATTTAAAATATATGCACTTCAAAGCGAAAAACCCCCCCAAATCCTGAATCCGCGCCTGCGCTAGATAGATTCCATTTTTTTTTTTTTTGGATAATCCATCCCACACTCTTTTTGTGTGGCTTTTAAGAATACAAACAGTCAGCAGTTCTAATCTTACACATCAAAGCCGTAACACAATTAAGCCTGGAAATATTTTGCATCAATCTAGTACAGCTAACAACGAAAAATGTTGTAAATCAATTCAGAGCCGCTTTGGGATTAAAAGATTTTTTTTTTCTTTTTATAAAGATTTATTGCACTGAAACCGCCAGGGCACTTTAAATATATTTAATTTTTTATATCAATAAATTGAAGTGGTTGCGTTTACTTGTTTACTTGTGAAGTTTAGGACGACTTTAAACAACAACCTTGGTTTGAAAAGCTTAACAACAATCTACATAAGATTACTGGCATTATATATAGTAGCAAAAACATCAATTTAAGACATCAAATTGCATATATGTATGTACTTGTAAAATTTGCTGGCCCATGTCAGATCTCATCTATCAATTTCATGATAATTTCACACGTATTTAAAATATGTCAAGTGTTAAACAAGACACGTCATTTTATGTCATTAAGCCATTATTTCCGCTTTGCCCTGAACACATTGTAGTTCCATTTATCACTTGACAAGTGTTAGAGTTCTTTAAAACATAGGGTCATTAAGAACAGAATATCACATATCAAGTGTCATTCATATGGTGCTATCATTTGAAATGACATCATAAATGCTGACGTATGTAAATGTAGTAAGTATTTAGCGCCAGATCGCATGCAATGACGATGTCACCATTAATCACAATCGTTGTCTATGACTCTGTATCGAACGCAAGCTCATCATCAATTGCAATTGATTGCGAATGCCACAGTCAAAGGAACTACCCACACACAGATACACACTCACTCAGCCATATGCAAACTCATAAATACTTTGCTCCATATGCACTCTGTGCCATATGGTTTTGCCCATGGCACGCATTCAAAATTTTAAATTTTATAGCAGACGAGTCTGTTGAGTGAGTCTCAGAGATGATGCCAACAGAAATGTCAATCAGTGCGCGAGTAAACTCAGCAGGAATCAGTTTTTTAAGCAGCTGTTTTTGTATATTGTATTTTTTGGGTGCATACCTACTAGAACATGAAGACCTTCAAAAGCTCCCTCCGAAAGAGCTGGTTCGTTTTCTCGAGTTACTAAACGTCTAAACACAAAGGGGTGCACAGTTACCATTACCATTTCCATATTGTATAAAGTAATCGATCTAGCCATTAAACCGACTTATTCACCTCACTCCGGAAAGCGAAAAATCAAAACCAAACAACTTTATTCGGATTTGTTTTTGCGTGCTCCGGAAAACGAATTTTGCTGTCATTAACTTTCCCTTTTTACTTTCGATAAAGTTGTTCCGATAAATTCTCCGTAATTTTTCCGGATAAATTATTTTTGTTTGATAAAAAACAGCTGACATGGCTGCCGCAACTTTGCACCGTTTCATTACTATATGTTGTTTAAATTTTATTTTCATTAAAATTAATAAAAAAAAATAAAATACATTTTTAATCTGTCATTTAAATAAAATTACACAAAAAAATTACTTTAGCAACAATATTTATTAAAATTAAACAGGACTTAGCTATTTTTGCTAGAAGGGAATTTTTTTTTTTGTGGAGCGCGGGAACCCTGTCGCACTCATCGGCCATGTGTTCATGTAAACATTATACGCACACATTCACAAGCAAAAAAAAATCGTTTTGCACATACCATGCCAATTTTTGGGTTGAGTCAGAATTAATTAAAAATAATTGTCAATGAATATATACCTTAAAGTTGCCATAAATATAATCTAAGAATATTAAAAAACATGAAAAAAATTATTTCAGTATAAAATAAGTTCTTTTTAAAACCTTTTTTGGCGATTCACTTTAATTCTTCTTGCAACAAAACATTCGTTTTCAAACCACATGAAAAATTTGTTTTCGTGGAATTGGCAGCACCAAACATTCGTTTTCAAAACGAATCCGAATAAATTGTTCGGCTCCTTATATTTAAGCCTTATATTTAAGGCAGATTACAGCTTTATCGGATCTTAAAAATCGAAGATAATCGCAATCGACTCGCCCCAGGGAGAAAAGCTTACATGAGGGTACCTGATTTGGTAGAAGTTTGGCCTTACGTCATTAGTTTTCGGTTTAAAAAAACGGCAAATGATGGGATCAAAATTTAGCTGACGACTCTGTTTTAGTGCGTACGCACAAACATTTTTGATGAGAATCGAGCGAAAAATATAAAAATAAAAGTTGACAGAATGGTCAAAGTCGATCGTAGAGTGGGTACTTTGCAGCAACAGCATATGAGATGTAAATGGTGTTTTTTTAATCTCTGAAACCAGTTGTCACTTTTGGCAAATGTCAAAGTCATTTTATTCAGTAAGGTCTAAAAATTCATCATGAAAAGATTTACACCACAATAACGTCTTCAAATCTTCGAGATTTATAATCAAAATCAGTGTTTTATTCTTAAAACTTATAGAGCTCATGATCATGTTCGAACTCATTTGACATTCCACGATGTTCGACCACCACCCAGAATGAGAACAGCACGATCCAAAGAAAATATCGCTATTGTAGAGGCCAGTGTAGAGGAAAATCGAAATTTATCGATTCGCCGCCGTGCACAAGAAGTTGGCAACTTGTTAACGTCAATGGTGATCGATAGAGCGATGATCAACGAATATTATTTAAAAATTTACGTGACATCGATGTCAAAAAGTTCTGGATTCAACAGGATGTCGCTACGTTGCATACGACGACCGCAACCATTAATTTACTGAAAACTCAATTCGTTGAGAAGCTTATTTCAAGAAATCGGCCCACCAACTGATTCTTTTCTTTCGGGACACTTCAAGTCATTAGTTTATGCAGACAAGCTAGCAACAATTGACGACTTGGAAACCAACATTGAACTTGTCATTAATAAAATACGGCCCCAAATGCTCGAAAGTGTGGTCAAAAATTGGACTGACAGGATGCGATTCGTAACACGAAGTCGTGGTGGTCACATGCCAGAGATCATTTTCAAATATCAAATGAAAAGAAATTATCTTTCTAATAAAACCATATTTGGGATCATTACATTAATTTTTTTGTGTTTTATTTAAGATTGAATTCCGGACGCGCTTAAAAAAACACCCTTTACTATATGACTTTCGGATGGATCAACTACGAATGTGATCGCCCACCAGAGACCAAGGAAATGGCAAGGCAGCGGATTTCGTTTGAGGAATTAAGCCGTCTGTTCATTGGACTTTAGTAGCCCTTCTAGCATTTTTACAGGGATTTTAATTTTATAAAACCCGACAGAATAATAAACGCCGCAAATCGGATGAAAACTTTAAAGGATATGGGAATGAAACCGCTTCCCTAAAAACTGACCAAAAAAACCAGCTATGGTGAGGCGAATTGCAGGTTTTTTATTTATTTGCATTAGACTAAGTACATAATACTAAACCTAATATTAAGGAAAGAGTGCGAGCAACAAGGCCATCGACTCGCGCAAGTTTTTTATTTAAGCTCAGTTCAGAGCAAAGCTGTGATCATATGCCACGAAAGTGATCATTAGCATTACGGAAAAGTGGCCATACAAAATAACAAATTTTTGTTAGTAATTTTGAGCTACAACTCCCGATGTTCCCAAAACGATTTTTTTTTTGCATAAACGAATAAATAAAGTTATGTGGCGTGTTATAATAAATTTGTTAATAAAAATGTTTGCTCCATTTCAGAAGGCGGTCTCATTATTTGCTTAGAGTGACAATCCTGGTATAATCCTGCATAGACACCAAGGCTTAACTTATTCAGTTTGAAGGTTGTTTGTGTTTCATTAAAATGCAGAGTTCAAAAATTTAATTTCATTTTTGCATACCTCAGTTACTCCTTTTTGGTTATACTAAATAATAAAGCTTTTTCTGAGCTTTAAGAAAGCTTTCAAGCGATGCCTTGAATTTTTTACTAATCTATTGATCTCCTGGAGGTTAATCTCTTACGGCTGTATAGGTATGGCTGTTTTCAATGATTCCTTGGATGTTATTTTACTGGTGTAAGAAAAACCAAACTAATTATTAGAAATGCAACTTTTTTTTATTCGGGGTGATCAAGGTTTTTCGTAAGGTCTTGAAAATATCTGGCTTGGCACCAATGTAAGCATTGTACCGATTATGGCTTTATTTGGCTGATGAACCCTCAAAACAGTCGAGCTACCAACAAACTATTTTTAAAAAGCTGCTGAAATTTCCGTAATCCATAATGTGTACTTATTTAACGCTACTTCATCTAATGGCTATTGATCAGTACTCTGATTTCTTATAATCCTGTTCCTGATGCTTGCGTGTTCTTTCTTTGGCGCCAAAATAAAGAACAGACCAGGATTTGTCCGGTATATCGAAGTTCAAGCCCTGACTGACTCTGCGCATAAGAATTTTATAACATTGGATGTACTTTACTTCTGTTATTCAAAAAAGCTTACCTGGTTTCGGAGCAGGTCCCACGTTGGTTTATGGGAATGCAAATCTGTTTCGGTGCAGATTTTAACTTTAGAGCATATTCACTCTCGGTTGGCCGAATTGTGCTAGTCGAAGGACCGATTGCTGCGCTCATTGCCTCCACGACAGAGTCCAGCGCATTATGGCTGCACTTGGCAGTCCGATCATTGCGTGTGCGCATTGGGGAAGACATTAAATAAATTTGTTTTTTACTGACCGAAACAAAATAATAGAGTAACACTAAAAAATTTAAATGAATTTAATTTTTAGTTAACAAGCACGAGGTATCTAGAAGTTTATGCAAAAGCAACTAAACTTAAATATGTTTAAGTTAATTTATAACCGAAGCCTACTTTAATTTAAAAAAATTTGATTTAGTTGAGGACGTGCCCGACAACAGAATACCAGGTAAACTGTTTCCAGATATATTTCTAAAAACTACTATATGTTGTCTATTGGAGAAATAATTTTTGTAGCCTATAACTTCCGGCCAGTCGGGTAATGGACCGACAAGCAAGGACCAATCACTACCAGAGTTTACAATCAGAATTTTAGTATAGAGAAGTTATAGTCATAGCATTAATCTAGTATACAATCGACCATATGAGTACAGGGCTTAGAAGAGCTAACAATTGAAACAAAGAAAGTAACCTCAAAAATGTGCCAGTCTTCTCGAGCGTCGGGCACTTATTAAACAAACGATACGATACTTCATTGACTTTAAGAAAGCGTTTGATAGCCTAAAGCGTCCTTTTCTATGGAGCACTTTCCTCAACCGAGGCAAGCCAGAAAAGACTATCAACGTGAACAAACCCACGTACACTAATTTCACCGTTAGGGTCAGCCATTCTGGTCTACATTCTGATCCATTTTCAATTAAAAGTTGAGTTAGGCAAGGATGCGCGGTATCGCCTTTACTCTTCGTGTTTGCTTTAGACGAGGCGTAATGAAGCCCGTTGAATCAGTTGGAAGATCTTGAATACGCAGATGATCTATGTTTATTATAACACAAGTGCTCTGATCTTCAGGACAATCTCGAAAGAATTGACAACTGCTCCCGTAAAGTTGGACTAGAAATTAATACATCAAAAACGAAAATCATGTGCAGCGGATATGCCGTCAATAAGGATGGAAAGCCTTCGATCCTTTGTGTATCAGGGCAGTGTGGTTACTAACAGAAGCGGTGCGGGCGAGGACGTCAAAACATTTGCAAAGCGTGATCTACGTTCGCACAATTGGGGCCCATATGGAGTTCTAGTCAACATACCACCAAAACGAAACTTCGCATATTCAACTCAAACGTAAAGTATGTCCTCTTTTACGGGAAAGAAACGTCCAACATAAAATCTTGGATTCGTAAACCGATGTCTAAGAAGACTTCTGCGAATTTTGCACAAGTAGCGTATGAGAACTGGATCGGCCACACAGTAAGACGACCAAATAATAACATCGCCCAACAGGCTCTCCGCTGCAACCCACGAGGTTCTAGACGTCCCGGGACTCCAGCTAGGACATGGACGCGTACAATTGAAGAAGAAATGCGAAAAACCAATTACATATATGGAACGACGTCACTGTTAATGCTCATAACAAAATTAGATTTAGTTTGTGTTAGCGTATATTTAGTACCAAAGAGCTATATAAATCTCAGATCATTTTCAATCTTCGCTCCAAATCTTTATCTAGCTGCTTAAATCGTCAGCACAAAAGAATGCACTAAAAATTTGCGCAACCTAAAAGTATGCAATATATTTTTTATTTCTTTTCAAATGCCAAACTTTTCAACACTTTCGTCAGCGTTCAGGCAGCACTTGTCTTGGCAGAACTAGCAAGCTGCCTTTTAAAAATAAAAGCATCAAATGATTACTTTGTTTGAACGAATCGAAGTCTGGGGAGCGCAGCCAAAATCAGCTTGGGAAAAAATGCAGATACTGCGAAAAATTACGGACGCCCCCTGGTATGTCCGAAACTGAAACCTCAAGATTTTCGGCATTCCGTGTGGGTGACATTAAACTTAACTTATTATTCATAACAAGAAACGCTCAAGATCTCACACCAACGCACTTGCCTGTGATCGGGCCAGTTATAGATCAAGAGCACGAACAAAACGCGTCCATTCATGTGAACTCAGATGTCGCCGCCTGGTTTCGTAATAAGGAATTTAATTAATTTGTGAGATCCATGACTAAAGCTACTTTATCTATAGTTATATAACTTGACATTACATTACTTACAATCAATTTTTATTGATTTACTTACTTATTTCATAGCGGACCAATAGATGTATAAAGAATACAATTTCCGCCTTTTTTTTTAATTATTATATATTATTATTGTTCTGGAGAAAACCAGACAAAAACTGAAAATTTTAGCTACATAAAAATTAATGCGAATTTTAAAGCCCACCAGTGAAGTGCCTTAGAAAATTTTCACTTGTACTGCTAGAAAGTCTTCTCCGTCATTGGTCATAAAATTGATTGAATGCCCAGATATTACCAACGAGCTGCGGTTATGGAAAATTTTGGAAAGATCCTGCGGCGCTCTGATGTCATAGGCATCGCAGCTGTGCACTCTTATCGAACCGGGTATTAGCTCCTGTTTTGTGGGCAAAACAGCTATGGTTCCATTAATGCGCATATCATTTGGTACAGGACAGGTCATCCAAATGAGAAACATTTCTGTATTTTCATTATGCAGTTTCTTTTTTATCGTTTGTTGAAGACCCAACATATCAAGCAATTGTACGCGAGCTGTCATAATCATTATTGGCAATATATCTGGCATTTCAGTGCTTTGCTTATCAATTATTTTGTCCTTCAGTAGATAGAGCATATGACATTTTGCTTCATTGAGCACGGTACATTGTATGTCCAGATAGAAGGACTTGGTCTCGCGTGGACTAATGTGCTCCATTGTGATTGAGCGATGGTCTAAGAGTAAATGTTTTTTGAAATCAGAAATAAATGATATGTTTGAGCACTTTGTGTCGGGACAATGTATAGGAGCACGCGATATATTTAGTGGACGCGCTGCTGGTCGCTGCAGCGCATGCGGCTTTTTAGACTTAAGGATAAAAAGATCCTTAATCAGGCAAGGAATATCTTCGAATTGAGCTTGGGGCGGTGGGTTAATAGTTGCGCAACCTAGTTTCGAGGACCTTATGGGCTCTTTCGGATCAAAACTTAATCCAGTATAAACGGCGCGTTGAACGTAGGAAAGGAGCGTGGTTATAATATTGGGTGTATCACTTAGCGGCTCAGCTCTACTTATGCAACTATAATTTGAGTCATTATAGGGTTTGTCCACAACTGTAATGTTTTCCTTTGCATCCATCATAGTTAATATTTCGACTGATAAATCTAGAGAAGTGTCAGCTAAGTTGACCAACCTATCGTCAACCTTTAACGTGCTAGTTTCTTTGTCCTGATCTTCTGTTTCAGCCTCAGATACGGGCGGAGCCGTAGGCTCAAAACTTACATGTTTTTTCGCCTTTTCTGACGCATAACCTTCCGTCTGATTAGTTTCCTGAAACGTCTGCGTAAGACAGTTGAGCTTATCGTCTAACGTATCGCCAATTTTGTTAGACTTTGGCTTGCACTCGAGCCTGTCGATAAATCCTGCGTGTCCACCACGTGACCGTTCACGCTTAAGAGTTTGCATGGCCTTCCATTCTTGCCGTCTCTGCTGCAGACTTTGTAGCTCTCGAACTTCCATCTTGGTGCGATCGTATGCCCTTTCAATTTGATTCATTTCGCTTCTTAGATCCTCTAGTTGACGTTCCTTTTCCAGCAACTGATCTTCCGAACCACCAATTTCGTGCAGCAATGACAAATCCATATCACTATGCGAACTTTCCGAAGAGCCTTCAGAGAGATCATTGGTAATCATCCTTGAATTTCGACCGAATGATCCGCCGACCTTGCGTTGTTCCCCTACCTTACTAGTGGGCGACTTGTAACGCGCGGCAGCAAACTTGTGCCTTTTCAGCAGCGCCGGTTTCTTTACCGGAGCGTCTAGTTCATATTGACTTTTACGCCTTGCAGTTGGCAGTTCGTTATCATCTATATCCGACGAAGTATCTGGTGAGGTGTACTCTACTGTTGTGCTGGATGTTCCGCGCTGTACATCCGAATGCAGCACGTTGCGTTCCAGTGCACGCTGCTCCGCATCGGTAAATTCTCGATTGCTAGCTTGCAGTCCTGTTGTGCCCACTGTTTTCCTTTTAATAGTAGCTTGTCTGAAAGAAGAGGGCTGTTCATCTTTATTTACATAGTAATTTTTTTCTAATTTATGCATGGGCTTCGATTGATTCATTACTTGAGTCCGTCTTAGTGATTTAGATGGTTGTGCCACTAGGTCTTTCAGGCTCTGTACACAGTGATTATACTCTTGCCTCTGTAGCTGTGAACTTAGGTGCAAGGGGATAGCTTTCGCTGCTGAATATTTGACTGCGGATGTGCCACGCCTCTGATGTAGGGTGTTTCCAGAAGTATTGCGACCCTGGTGCCGCTCGCTTTGTGATCGGCGACGATTCCCAATGCGCTGAGAATCATTTTCCAAATGGCGTAGCTTGTATTCCTGAGATTCTTTTTCCAGCTGCGATAATTTCTCAAAGGAAGATTGCTCATTGTCATTATCCAATGCATTGCCTGTACGTTCCGCCCTTAGAGGTAAGCCGGAGGGCTTTTCCGACATCTCGGACTCATTGGTTTTAAAGAAAAAGCATCGATCATTGCACTCACTGCACATATCCATTGTGCCCACCATGAAACGTTCACAGTCTCGGCGTAACACATATCTCGGATTTTCGGAAACATTTTGTTTGGTAAAGCCGCAATTCGTGCAGATAAACATTGGAAATTTTATAATTTTAGAGATTACGCGTAACAAATAATTCGATTTTTTAAAAGAGCAGGTACGCCAAACAAATCTATTAAAAACTGTGAATGTAACTATTGTTTGTATATGTTTGTCCTCTTTTTTCAAGTATTTTATAAAAAACTGAAGTTTAATACAACGAGTGTGAAATTTGATAACTAGCCTACTTTATTCTAAATTAATAAGAAAACATTGCATCCATAAGTTCCAAGTCATTTATTGCACGAAACTTGATATTAACGTGGCTTAGTGTAAACAGAAAATTTAAGAAAATAAAATAATATAATAATAATAAATAAAAACCAACTTTCGCGTCAAAACTAAAACTTTCAAAACACTCTTTGCAGCGTGTGCACCTCACAAAGTATGAGCCATCACAACGTATTTTGCCTGTTTTTGAATAATTTAACGATGACGAAACTGGTGATCCTTTTCAACACTCTTAAGAGAAACTGTGGCAAACTATTGTATTCCATAATAAAAATTGGACGGAAATTGCCTGAAGCATCAAACTTGGTGATAAAAATTCTTAAATTTTATATTTTTATGCCCTGTACCGCAAGTGCTCTCCAAAGCTACTCGAGCCATGTGGGCTTGTAGGAAATTCTTTGGCAACACTTGGGGCTTCAGCCCAAATATTATAGAATGGATATACCGTATGATGGTACGGCCTATCGTCACATATGCAGCCCTTGTGTGGTGGCCCAAGACGCAGCAAAATGTGGCCATTAAGAAGTGCAGCAAGCTTCAAAGATTAGTATGCCTATCTCTCTCGGCAGCTATGCGTACCTGTCCAACAGCTGTCATGGAGTCGGTCCTTGGACTTACACCACTACACATTTTCATCCAAAAGTCAGCCATGCAGAGTCTACTGCGTATCCAGATCACATCTGGTCCCTTAGCAAGCGACACTGGTCATGCCGCACTTATATATTCTCTACCTTACGTATCCATCTGCTCTAGATCAGATCTTATGATCACGGAACTATTTGATAACAAGAAATTTAGATCTCTTCTCTCAAGTCGGGAGACTTGGGCTGATGGCAGCCCCTGTGGAAACCTCCGGTGGCAACAATGGTTCACGGATGGGTCCAAAACTGAGCAGGGTGTAGGTGCTGGAGTCGTTGGGCCCAACACCAGAATCTCTAGTGCAATGGGCATCTGGCCCAGCATCTTTCAAGCAGAGATTCATGCCATAGAGATCTGCGCTCATAGTATCCTTAGTAAGGGAACTAGGGGAGCAAACATCTGTATCTACTCTGATAGCCAAGCTGCTATTAGGGCACTATCATCATGGAGCATCTCCTCCAGGATGGTCAAAGAATGCCATAATTACCTCCAAACCCTGTCCTCCCGGAACAAAGTCGTGCTATGTTGGGTACCTGGACACTCAGGAGTGGATGGTAACACGATCGCTGACGATCTAGCACGACAGGGTGCCTCCACCCTGACCACTGCCCCAGCGCCCTTCTGTGGTATTGGTTGGTCCACAATCAAAATTATGGTAAACAAATGGGCTGCAGGAGAACATAGGAGATACTGGTTTTCCTTACCGGGTTTGCGTCAAGCAAAAGCGCTTATCAAACCCCTGGATATGATCAAGACAAAAGGTCTTGGCAGAGAGGAGTTAAAACTCCTGGTAGCTTACCTATCTGGCCACCACACTGCTAGATACCATCTTCAGAAAATTGGCCTATCGGACTCTTCAGAGTGCAGACTCTGTCTCGAGGACGATGAAACCACCAGACATATTCTCTGTGACTGCCCAGCGCTGATATGGGACAGAGCCTGTCACTTGGGAAAGGAACGGATTAGTCCCTTCCATCTTAGGTCAATACCAACAAAAGACCTACTGCTATTCATGCGGAAAGCGGAAAGTCTTTTGCTTTAATTTATGGATATGGTACAAAAGATCTTCTGGTCGCAGTGCCCCACCTCTTTGTTAGGAACCCATAGGGGGGAAAAAAAAAAAAAAAAAAATGCCGTGTACCGTATGGTACACGGTGTATATTAAGTTTGTGCAAGCCGAAAATGTATGTAACTTACAGAAGGAAACGTCGGAGACCCCCCAAAGTTACCTAAAGTATGATCAGAATGACAAGAGAAGTCGATATACCCATGTCCGTTTGTATGCCTAGATCTCAGAGATGGAGAGAGCTAGAGCAACCAACCTTTCAGATTAGATCTGTTATTATCCTACGCGAGACAAGTTTATTTTATTTTTTTGATATCTGGGCTCTATTGTATAGCTCCCATAGGCGTGCTTCAGAGGACCTCGAAAAAAAACAAAAGTTTTGGATGGATAATTCGTTTGTTTTTGAAGTTCTCGTAACCTAATTTGGCACTCCAAAGTATTTTATAGTTCCCCAGCACTGAACCAAATTTTATCAAAATCGGTTGACTATATCATATAGCTCCCATTTCGTTTGTTGATAAAGATATCGTAACCAAATTCGTCAATTGACAGTTTATTAGAGTGCTTAAGCACTGTACCAAATTTGACCAAAATCGGTTGACTATATCATATAGCTCCCATAGAACCAATCGGTAAAACAAAACGCTTTTTGTAAAAAATTTGTTGTGTTTCGTTTGTTTATGAAGATACCGTAACCAAATTTGGCATTAAGAAGTTTTTATAGAGTACCCAAGCATTGTACCCCAAATTTGGTCAAAATCGGTTGACTATATCATATAGCTCCATAGGAACGATCTGTCAAAAAAACATTTTTGGTTCAAAATTCGTCTGTTTTTGGTTGTTTATGAAGATATCGGAACCTTATTCGGCAATCAAATATCTTTTGGTATTCTTAAGCAATATACCGGATTTTATTGCAAGCAGTGGTACAGGGTATCCCAAAGTCGTCCGCGCCCGACTTTAACGTACGCTATCTTTAATAATGGCTTAACAAAATAAAATTCTTGCTTTTCAGATACAGATATGCTCCTGTGACAAATAACTCTGAATCGTTTTTAGAGAGTTTAGATATTTGTTTTAAGATTGTTAGCTTGAGCTAATTTTTGTGTATTTAAATAATGATTCAAGAATTATTTTACAACTTTATAGTAACTTAAAAGATGCTGAAGTATATAAAGAAATCATCTTTGTTTTTCTTACTTTGTCCAAATAATAATTTGTACATACATAGAATCCAATAGAAATAAGATTATTATTTTCCAGTCTTAATGTTCAACATTCTTATTTTTAAGATTTTTTGCCTTAAAATAAATAAACAAATTCGAAAAAATGTGTTTCAAGATTTTGCAAATTCAGAAATTGAGATTTTGGCCACGATTTTATAATGTCTTTCCGGCTTTTTTTAAGATTATGGATTCGTATTTTTTTCCGTTTAAAATAATCATAATTAAGTTTTTAATCATGATTTTCTGGCTTAGTTTAAAAAATTTTAAAGCAAGATTGGGCATTCTTTAACTGACAACAAAAAAAACTTGAACTACTTTGGTGACAATTTTATGACCAAAAATCTTGAATTTTTCTTTTCTCAGTACAACGCTTTGAATAACAGCCACTGAGAATGGAAATTGAAGGGACATTTATGATGTATCATTATTTTATTAATTATTACCATTATGATATTTATGATATATCACTTATATACAGTCTATATAATTAATAGTAGCTACTGCTCAAAAATAATTTTAGTTCTTTTAATTACTTTTTTTTAAAACGATTCTAGAAAGTTAATTCATTATTAGATTATGCAATAACTTTTGATATATTTCGCAAAATTTGCCATTGAAAAATATGTACCTAAATATTTTTTTTTAATTTATAAAGAAATTTTGTTGATAAATTTGAGACTTTGTGGAAGAGTCTACGTCTCATTTTCAGGTAAGCTTTTAATAAGACGTTTTGCAGTGTGATCTATTAGATCTTAAAGTTTAACCTCTGCTGAGACTTCCGTCAATATGGTTTGCGGTACTGCGCTCTGTTTAGCCGATCCAATTTTATTGTATTTGAAAAGAATATTAACATTATGCCGGATTGAAGAATCCCGCAATATTATTTATTTAATACGGAGGGTATTTGGTAGTGCATTTGGTGGTGTGGGAATGCTTTCCTTTATCCTTTTAAGTCGCAAAGGGCTTGTACTTTATTGATAGAGGCTCCGATAGAAAATCCGTGGCTATATCGACTGTGGCATCCGCAAGTTTTCTCTTTCGAGTAAAATTTGAACACTCGTCCAAACATTTTGTAGGTCTTCCTCTGTTTCGGTGCGTAGACGTCTGGGATTCTTCCGAGAAATTTTCAATAAGAGTAAGTCCTTTTAGCCAGTTTTCGTGTTTCTAAGTAAATTTTTCTCGGGAGCAATGAGCGTCTAACCACTTTTTTTTTATTTGGGCGAAAACTGGATATCAAACTTCTCCACATTTGCTTCCTCAACGTTAAGCCGAAACGAATTCATTCGAGTTTTTGCAGTTTCTGAACAACTCAAATAATTTTAAGTTTTCCAAAGACACTTGCGAATTATATTAAAAAATACTTTCACTGCAATACGTGTTCTTGTTCTTAAAAATATTCTTGGTTTCAAAGAAAAAGGCAGAAAGGAATGGATGAGCTCCAGAACCTGGGAAATAATAGCCGAACGAAGAGCAGCAAAAATTGAACGAGACAACGCCCCATCGTGTACAGAAAAAGCACGACTCGCCGAAATATATAACTGTATAAACAGAAGAGGCAAAAGAAGCTGCAGATCGGACAAACGAAAATGGTACGAAGAGTTAGCGGTAGATGCTGAACAGGCTGCATATCAGCAAAACAGCAGGAAACTGTACAACATAACCCGTAAATTAACTGCCAAAAAGCCAAATAGGGGCCAGTCTATACGATCGAAGAATGGAGAACTACTCTCGGACGCCAACGAACAAATGGCAAGATGGGTAGAACATTATTTGAACGTATATGCTGCCATCCTAGAAGATGAAACAAGCGAGTCACCAAATGAAACACATGTAATGATGCAAGCAAATACTTCTAATACCTTTAACATCAACCTGGATCCACCAACTATCCAAGAAATCGTCAGAGCAATCAAGGACCTGAAAAACAACAAATCTCCTGGCATCGACAACATTCCACCAGAGGCACTTAAAGCCTGTCCACTAGAGACAGCCAAACTATTTCATCAGTTATTCTTATCAATATGGCGGAATGAAAAATTACCGTCAGATTGGCTTCAGGGCGTACTAATAACAATACCAAAAAAAGGCGATCTGACACTATGTAAAATCACATTGCTCTCAATCCCATCGAAAATATTTTCAAGCATTTTGTTTAACCGTTCCAAAGAAAAACTTGACGCTACACTCAGGAGACAACAGGCTGGTTTCAGGACCAATAGATCGTGCATTGACCACATAAATACCCTCCGCATCATTGTCGAGCAGGTTTGCGAATGGCAAGCAACTCTTCAATTAGTATTTATCGACTACACTACCGCTTTTGACAGTTTGGTGAGACATAAAATATGGGAGTCTTTGCGAAATAGAGGATTACCTTAAAAAATTGTATCACAAGCTTGTTCACAAGCTTTCCAACCGCACGCTGGAGTAAGGCAAGGATGTGTTCTGTCACCAATCCTTTTCCTTACGGTAATCGACGACATATTAAGTTAAACCATAGACCAACACCGAAGAGGTATACAATGGAATCTTTTCAATCATCTTGAGGACCTAGCATACGCAGATGATGTCTGTTTGATTTCTACAAAACACTCAGACATGCAAGACAAGGTTAATGATATAAATTCAGAATCAAAAACAGTATCACTAAAAATAAACTGCAGTAAAACCAAAGCCATCAAAATGAATTCTTCAATCACAGATAATTTAGCGTTGACAACGAAGAATTTGAAACTAGCGATTCATTCGTCTTTTTGGGAAGTGTTATATCCATAGAGAACAGTGCACACAAAGATGTTTTGTCGCGTATAAACAAAGCTAAAGCTGCGTTTGCACAGCTCCGCCGGTTTTTCAAATCATCCTACATCAGCGAGAAAACTAAGATCCGGATATTTAAATCAAATGTTTAATCCGCACTCCTATACGGCCTGAAGCGTGGCTATCTACAGAAGCTTTGAACAGCAAAATGCAAGCGTTGTTAAATAGATGCCTGCGAAATATATTGAGAATTTGGTGGCCCAACACAATCTCAAATAACGAGCTGCACACAAGATGCGAAATACAATCAGTCGCAATTGAAATCAAAACCCGCAAGTGGAAATGGATTGGCCACACCCTACGCAAGAGCCAAGACGAAATTTGTCGACTAGAATAAGAGTGGAGCCCGCAAGGCAGCAGACAGCGCCGTCGCCCAAAAACCACAAGTTAACGCATCCTACAAAAAGAAATCGAACAATCTGGCAAATCTTGGAACGAAATCAAATCACTAGCAAACAATAGAACGAGATGGAAATGTTTTGTAGAGGCCTTATGCATCATCACGTGTTCTTGTAAAGTCAAAACTAGACTTTATTTCAGAAATATTCAGTAAAATATATATATACAAAGTTTAAACCAACTGGATGTTAAAAAGCGTAATAGGTAAAATGTAGTTACATTAAATGGTTATTAGTTGGTACCTAACATTATAAAGGGAAAGGTTACATCCCTTTCCGTATGATTTCGGTTCAACTACCTAAAGAATTTGCGTTTGTCTTAATAAAAATTAATCTTACTTTTTTGAAATGTCACAGGTTGGTGCTTTTTTATTTTTAAGTACAATTATAAGCAAAACATCTCTTCATTAAGTGGATGCATCTACTGCGTGTTGTTCTTCTTCTACCTGTGGTAGCATTTTTTGAGTTCAGTTTCTGCACTTCTAGTGGCCTTACAGCCAAAGGCCGATAAAGGCGGAGACAAACTTTATAGAGTAGGTAAATAAATTGATATCAAACGTATTATGTTAAAACAGAAAATATATTCAAAAAATGCGCAACTAAGTTCTCGCTGTTTGTCAATCGATGGCTTTAGTAGAAAGTTCTGGTCGATTTTGACATACCCAAAACTTCATAAACGAAGCTTAGGCATATGGTAAGCATACTGCTATGGCACATTAGTGAATTTCTTTTTGCATTATTTACTTGTGGTTGTGTGAAAATGTCTAGTTTTGTGCCAAAAAATCATCATTTGCGGGAAGTGTTGATTTTCTTGTTCTGTTCGAAAAAAACGGCAGCTGAAGCGCATCGAGAGCTCCAAAAAGTGTACGTAGATGCTGCTCCAAGCGAAACAACGTGCCGTGATTGGTTCCGTCGCTTCAAAGACGGTGATTTCGATGTTGACGACCGTCCACTTGAAGGAAGATTCAAAAGCTTCGAAGACGCTGAATTGGAGGCATTGCTCGATGAGGATTCGTGCCAAACGCAAGAAGAGCTTGCTTCAGCATTAGGAGTTACCCGCCAAGCCATTTCCAAGCGATTGAACTTGGGTTCCCTATGATTTGAAACCAAGGGACGCCTGTGAACAACTGCTCCAACGACAAAGAAGGAAGAGTTTTCTTCATCGCATCGTGACGGGTGATGAAAAATGGATTCATTACAGCAACTTGGGGGCAACCCGGTCATGCTTCCACGTCACTGGCTCGGCCGAATATTCACGCTGCGAAGGTTATGCTGTGCATTTGGTGGGACCAGGTCGGTGTTGTTTATTATGAGCTGTTAAAACCATCACTGGGGAACGGTATCGAAGTCAATTGATGCGATTGAGCCGAGCACTGCGAGAAAAACGGCCACAATACGAGCAGAGGCACGAAAAAGTGATTTTACTGCATGACAACGCTGGGCCTCATGTTGCCAATCCTGTTAAAACCTACTTGGGAACGCTCAAATGGGAAGTCCTACCCCACCCGCCATATTCCCCAGTTATTGCGCCGTCCGATTTTTACTTGTTCCGCTCGATGGCACATGGTCTGGCTAATCAGCAGTTCCATTCATATGAAGATATCGAAAAATGGCTTGATTCGTGGATAGCCTCAAAAGACGAACACTTCTACCGTCAAGGTATTCGAACTCTGCCAGAAAGATGGGAAAAAGTTGTAGCTAGCGATGGGCAATACTTTGAATGAGTCATTGATAACCATTTTTTTATAATAAAGTTACATTTTCATCAAAAAAACAGCGATAACTTAGTTGCGCACCTAATAATATAAAATATTTTTTTCCAAAGTTGAAAAAGTGGTCCAAATATAGTGGTTCAAGTAAACGGAAGTATTGAAAAAAAACAGAAAAGATACGAAGTCATTTGTTTCTCTTTTATGTTTAAATTTCATATACCTTTTTATAGAAACCAAGAAAATAGGGATTGGTTGCGTAGTTTTTTTACAAAACGATCTTAAACACGCACTTTTATTCGAAAAATTCCGATTTTTTTCAAAGTTGAAAATATACTACACTTTGAGCGGTTGTACGAATTGAATAAAATTTTAATTTTCTTGATCCCTGGGAAATTCTAAATCAGATGCATGTATTACCTTTACAAAATGATTTCATCGCAAAATCGACTTTTACAACGCTTTTGCGGCTGCCATACCACTGCGCGACGTCTCATTATCTATGTTACATACTTTTTTGCTTGCACAAACTTAATATACCCTTTTTACTTTACTAGTAATTAAGAGTCTCTAGCATTGGTAACATGGGCATATTGAAACTCACCCGAATCAATGCTTATTATTTGAAGCTATTCGTACATTTGTTGGGTTTTTGGAGCAATGAGAACAGGTTGTAATGATCAGTAAGACTAATATTGAAAACCTACTACCTAACCTAAACATAGAGAAGCAGACCCCCCAGAGTTACATCGAATATGGGCAGAAGAACAAATAAAATTGTTCCAGATATATCTTTAAACGCCAAAATCTTGAGGTTTACACTGGTCGACAAAAAAACACCTTTTGTGTGTAACATGAAAACTTTTATCTAGATATGTTAAGGACAAGGATAAGGATAATAGAAATAAAATTAGGATGCTTCAAATACGAATAGTTTTTTTGTAATCTGATATAATATACATTTAGAAAATTTCAGATTTTATTGACGAAAATAAGTTATTTTATCATATTACAACATTAATTTAACTAAAGCTTTATGATTTTCTTTTGTATTTTGCTTCAGGGACATCTCGTTGTAATGTCCAACAGTAATCCGCTAGCATACGTGGACTCCACTTGCCCTGGTATCGTTTTTCCATGGTGGAAATGTCTTGATGGAATCTTTCACCATGTTCATCGCTGACGGCGCCCAAATTTTCAGGAAAGAAGTCTAAATGTGAATGAAAGAAGTGCATTTTCAATGACATATTACATCCCAAAGCCTTATAAGCAGATAGCAGCTCCGCGACAATAGTTTTATAGTCATCTGATCGGTGATTTCTTAAAAATTTGAAGTTATTTTCATAAAAGATTCCCAAGCAGATTTTTCTAAATCATTGAGCTCTTCTTTAAATATGTCGTCTTTCATCAATTGTCTGATTTGTGGGCCAACAAAGATGCCCTCTTTAATTTTTGCCTCAATCAGCTTAGGAAACTTTTCTCCACAAACTTTCCAATTGTGTTCTTTCTTTATATTGAATTTTATCCAATATAAATTCAATTGTTTCATAGGACGCTTTTATGTTGGAAGCCTCACCTAATGGTATAGAGGGAAGTTTATTGCCAATATGTAAAAGAACAGCCTTCAAACTTATTTTTGACCCATCGATAAATAAACGCCACTCTTCTGTTTTATATTCTTTACCCAAGACAGTCATTACGCCATAGACATTATTACAAAATTCCAGCTGATCATCTTGTAAAAAAACTTTTAGTTCTTTATCTCGATTGTGAAAGTAACACACTTTTGTTTTTCGTTGTAATAAATTCCATCCCTTTAATTGAGAGCCCAAAAGTTCTGACTGTTGTTTGGAAAAATTTAAGTCACGTACCAAATCATTGAGATCTCATTGAGATAGTAGATGTGGCTCTTTAGATGAAGAAACTTCTTGAAAGTCCGGATCTAATGTGTCGTTTTCCACTGTTACTGGCGTAGTGGCCAGATCGGAACTTTGTGGTGGTTCTGGTACAGGTATTTCCTCACTGTGAGGGATCGGTCTTTTAGCAGATGACACGTCAGGATACTTAATTTTACTTCTTGTTTTAATTGTAATATCTTTTGTATCAGTTAGACAAAAATAACAATCAAATGAGTGATTCGTTGGTTCTGTCCAAATTACAGGGATTGCAAAAGGCATAGATCGAGATCTTCCCGCCCATCCAGGAAGATGACCCACACATATAACGCAGCAGATGTGTGGAATCCACGCTTTGTCTTGCTATCCGACTGCAAAGCCAAAATACTCTTCATATATAACTTAGTTAATAATGGTGTCAAATTCCTTCTCTGAGTTTTAAAAGTAATGTTACCACAAATGTAACACAACCTGTCAGGATAATTTTTACACTTTCTTGACATTATTTAAGAATCACTTAACTCAAAAAACAAAACAAGCACTAAACTTTTGAAATAAATAAAATTTCTGAATGCAAAAGTGCAACAAATATGATTAATTTTCAATTTTAAGGGTAGTAGCTGTAACACAAAAACTAGACCTGATGGAATCAAAATAAATATGGTGATAAAATGAGGGTAGGTAGGTAATTCAAAAATAGTAAGTACCTTTTTTGTTACAAAATTTTGTTGACCAGCGTTATTAAAGTTAAGACACCTGTCCAGCCAAATCAAGTTTACTTTTTTCTTTCATAGTATATTATGTCATGGTACAGGGTACAAGTCGTCTCTAACTTTTTTTTTTTTCTACGAGTATATGATTAACACCAAAGATTGAATTGTATCCAAGATTTACAGCCAAATAATTGCAATATAACTTGTTCAATAGAGCTATCATAAGCCATACACTCCTTAGCATAAGATTATAAAGATTCGGATACCACTTCTGAAGTGTACGTGTGTTACTGATAGGGGCACTCACAACATCAGCTGTTGACCGTGAAATTTACACGAGAAGCAGTTACAAGGCTCTATGCCAGCTCTGTGAATAGCAACAAAAGCAACAACAAGCCAACCTTGTACATCAATGCTCCGATTTGCACGCCTCACTTGAAGCTCAGCCCCCGGGCCGCACTCTAGTACTTAAAAAGCAATTGAAATTGTCAAACGCCCTGCAAACCCATGTGTTTCAAGTGGCCGCAGACACAAAGATACGCAACCAAAAACCACATGCTCTTGGTATAGTCGTCAGTCTATAGTTGAATAGGTTTAGTTCGTTGGCGTTGGACAATGATTCAGCGCTCTATTTGATAAGATGCGCACCAAAACAAATAACGGAACATTGTTTGATGCCAAATATTTAAACGCTTTGAGCGTAAAGACAGACCGAAGGTCTCCCAAAATAGTCATATAAATATGGTCAGGTGCCAAAGCTGAGGTATTAAACGTGTTACGACAGAGCAACCGACAAGATGGTAAGTTGCAGCAAAAAATTCGAGGATTATATTAATAAAACCCTGATGAACTCGTGTTGCAGAAATCCTGCTTACTTACCATTGCCTGCTGCGCCTACTTCGTAGCTGCAGATGTTTCCCATTTGAGATCCAGCTATTTGCCACCAGAGCATGCAGTTACCACCAGTATAGAGCAGCATGAACTACGCGAACTGCCAGAACAAGTAGAGTATATGCGGCAAAATCCCGAAGGACAAATGGAAGAGTCACTTAGTAGCCAACTAAGCCCACCAGCTGCTCAGAATGTTGAAATGAATGCCATGCTGCCATCTCGCTATTTGCCTCCCGCGGAGCCGCTTCAAATGGCACCTGAACAGCCCATGGAGTATATGACGCCACCCGCCATGCAAGCAGCCATGAGCTATATGCCCCCTACAAAAATGAACGCGCAGCCTGCCATGCAATATTTGCCACCTACGCAAGCTGAGCAGCCACAGCCCAACTATCAGCAGTACCAGAACCAACAGATGGACCAGCAAACGCCCTATGTTTTGGATATACAACAGCCCATGGCACCTTCTGATGTCGAAACTTTCGAGCAGGATGCCATGCCGGCACATCAGTTGCATGCCGATGGTTATCATTACCAGACCGCAATGTCACAAAGAAGACTAAGACATTAGGAGCACGCATTGAGATTCATTTGGCCATTTGTAAAATTCATTGCATAACATTTTTCGAATATTGTTGAACCTTTTTAGACTATTTTTAAGCGATCTAAGCAATTAAAGTGAAATATAACTTAAATGGTAAAGTTTTATTTTTAAAAATGGTGGAAGTAGTATAATGGTACAGGGTATAAAAATTTGTTGAATATATTTATAACCTGTACCTTATGGTGCAAAGGGTATATTAAGTCAAAAATATATGTAACATATAGAAGGAGATGTCGGAGACCCTCAAAGTTACCTAAAATATGATTAGGTTAACTAGAAAAGTCGATATACCCATGTCTGTCCGTCCGTTCGTCTGTATGAATGCCTAGATCTCAGAAATGGTAAGAGCTAGAGCAACCAAACTTTCGGATTAGAGCCGTTATTATCCTACGGAAGACAATTTCATTTTATTTTTTTGATACCGGGATTCTATTATATAGCTCCTCTCATAGGGCTGTTTCAGAGGACCTCTAAAAAATCAAAAAGATGTAGGTGAATAATTCGTTTGTTTATGAAGTTATCGTAACCAAATTTGGTGTTTGTCAATTTTTTAGATCAACAACGAGATAATCTTCGACGTGCAATAAGAAATACTTCAATAAGGTTGCACATTTGATTACAGCTCGCATCCTTCGTTCGCATTTGCCCAATGCCATTATTGACCAATTGGATTCATTTCTTCGTGGCGGGATGAAGAAATAGGACCGTACAGGGGTTGGTGTGCGAAGCATGCAGGGCGCGGAGCCCACTAGTAAATTATAAGAAAATAATAATACACATCCTGGGCGTTAAAGTATATTGCAAATTCGATTTTTTTATTATTTAGTCGTATCGCTTATCGACAACAATATCGTAATAATGCATGATTTAGCAAACCGCAAATGAAACGTTTAAAAAGGATCTAGCTGGATAACGTACGATTTTTGCAAACTTTTGAAGCAGTTCGATTTATAAGACAAAAAAACATTTTTTCGCAAAATTTCAGTTTTTAAACTTAACGCGTTATGGCTTAATTTAAAAACACGCGTATTCGGTTTTTATTTAATTGTAACCATTTTTTTTTTAATTTAAGTTGACAACAGGGCAAAAATATTTCGTCTTTAATATTTGATTATTTTACATTTCCTTTTTTTTAATCAATACATTTTCTTTATAAAATAAGAAAATTTCATATGTTTTTTTAGTATGTTTCTTAACCTTCTACTTATTATATTTTTGCAAATAATTAAAAAAAAACAAGCTTTTACTTTACATCATTTGAATCCTTTTCGCAATTCATAATAAACACACTAAGTTATAAAAGATTTGAAAGCTCTTCAAAGCTTTTAAAGGAACATAAATAAACTCAAAGTTTAAAAATTTCATAAGCGACTTAGTTTTGACTTAAATCCTTAAAAGACTTTTTTAGATTTTCTCACCTTACAGGTAAACGAACAGTCCAACATAATATTAAAGGTAATTTTTAAATATACTAGATCCCAAAAAGTACCTTAGAAAAAATTATTCGACCATTGTTAAACAAATACTTTCAACATGAGCATTAGACGGTTAAATATGTCAATCACAATTTTTTTAAAACCCGTCTTTTGGGTAAAATAAAAGTAAAATTTTTTTATGTTTTTAAATAAAAATGTATAAAAAAAATTTTTTATAATATTTAATAGAAAATTGTTAAACTTAAAATTAATTTAATAGAATACATACATATATAAAATATAATTAAATCGTGAATATTCTCATGCGATTTTTATAGTAATTTCATAGTCTTCTTTATCCAGATTCGAAATTTTTATGTCTTTCAATAATTTCAAAAAACGCAGCGCCAGTACTTTTTTTTCGATATTATTAAATATATTATCTCATATTTTGTACTTTGAGTTTTTTATTTTAATTTTTATCGAAAAACTTTAAGCGGTCATAGCGCCAGAATTTTTTGTTTGATAAAAATATAAACATAATGAAAATGAACCATAATCCGTTCAACTTCTAAATTTTCTTAAAACATTAAAAAAATAATACAAAATTAATTTTAATGAAATTAAATGCATTTTTTAAGTAAATAAAGCCAATTAGATTTCATTTCGACAGCTAAGATCCAAACTTTTCAAAACGATTTCACTTTTATTGGAATCGAAATCTAGAACACCCTTCATTTCGATTCCGGCAAAAAGTGCAATTTACCTTTGCATAAATCTTTGCGAGCAGTATAAAAGTTTTAAGTTCACTATCAAATGAACATTATTTGAATATTTTCCATTTACTAGGTTTTAGTTTTTGAACTTCCTTTTTTTATTTTATTTATTTTCGTAATGCAATCAAAATTTTTGTTTAGGTTTATTTAGGTCTCCCATTGGGCGATTATCGCATATTATTTAGCCAAAAAAATTAACGAACCGTTTCGGACTCAGAAGAAAATAAAAATAAAAATGAAGATGCCTATTCCTCATTAACGTGGCTTGACTATATCCTTGCATTCTCCTATTAATTGTATCTCTTGCCTGATCAACCAAATTACGTTTTGGGTGAGCCTTATTCTGTGTTCCCTACTTGCTCTTCTCGCCTAACATCTTCAACGTCGGCTTGGCGATCTACGCAATGTATCACTCTCCTATAATCTGCACTATTTATTTGTTAAACTGTTTGTAAAGACGCTACAGCCGCTAAAGCCGGCATGTAGACTCTCATATGCTCTAAAACAAGGGTGCCCAGGCCCATTGCTCATCTGGCTCTTTTTGTTTTTGTAATGGCAGCAATGCGCGTGTACATGTACGTCCGTAACTGTATATTAGAGGTGGGATACTATCGATGGCACAATCGATACTATCAATAGTTTCATTTTACTGATACTGTCGATGGTTTTGTTCGATATATCGATAGTATACTTCTGTACGTAAAAAACTTTTTTGACAAATCAACGGACAAAAAATTGGCAGAATGCCGGACATGTCAAAAAGAATACAAAACAAGTGGTAACACGTCGAACCTTTTTGACCATCCGACGCTTTTAGAGTTCCCAAATCCGATGGGGACCATAACAATTATTTAAGTTTTTATAAAAATTCTTCGCATAAAAAACTGAAAATCGATGCCGCATTACCCTTAATTATTGCCTCAAACGTCTAGCATTTCCGGATAGCAGACGACTTTGGCTTCCGAAATTTCGAATTTCACAAAATTTGTGTTGCAAAAAACAGAAAAAAGATTTCTTAAAATTAGATAGCAGCTATATGTGAAATTTCACATTATGTTTATGAAGTTGAGGATGTACGTTCAGTAGAAGTGGCCTCATAGTTTTGGACATAAAAACCCGACTGAAACCTAGAAATGGTGACATGGTGGTGTTAAATGGACAGATTTTCACTGTAATTCCGATGTTTTTTTTCGCTCTCTGAATTCTTGCACATAAAAAAAGGGTATGGGATTGATCGCGGACACGAAATTTTTGTGCAAAGAAAAAATAGTTAAAACGAAAACCAAAACATTTATATGAGTACATACTATTTTTGTCAGTGTACACAATAACATGAAAAAACGTTTTGCTTTAGATGTGTTAGTGTTTTTCTTTCATATGTATTGGTGTTTGCTCTTCCATAAGCAGCCTTTGGGCACCCCTGCTCTAAAATATAAAATTTCTTTTTAGTTTCTGATATGTACAGCAACCCGAAGTCCTTGCAGCAGTTTTTAACCAATTACCTACGCAAAAAACTTTTTATGCAGCAAGTTATAACTTACCAAATATCTTTTCTTGTTTTATCACATCCGTGACCTTCGGGAGTTATAGCCACAAATGACAAAACAATACCCCTTTGCCTAAAAGATCCTTAAAATCGGCGCTGGTACAGGGTATTTAAGAGTATGCCTAGTATTTTTTGGTACAAAGAAGTCTCGAATACTAAATTCTTAAGACCAAATTGGTATAAAAATAAAAAAAATATAATTTAGTTTTCCATTTTTATTTAAATTTCATCATTTTTCCGTTGGTTGAAATAATTGCATTATTAATAAATTTGGCTGAACCACGATAGATGCAAGGGCTACTCGCAACTTTATCTTTTCTTTAAAACTTTTATAAACTAAATGTACCTAGGCAACTTCCTCCTCCTCCTCCTCTTCATTCTCCACAGTGGCGCCTTCACGTAGCATTTCCACTCTATGTATGGAAAAATCTATGTTATAATATGGTACATTCAAGCTAACCACAATGCAGTACAGTAAGACCTGTAAATGACGTGTGCGCAGTAAATACGAAGCGCCTTGATGTTTAGGAAACAGTGGATGATCCTTCTCCTGGCAATCGTACATGAAGTAGCCACCATCATGACCTGGCGAGAAACCTATAGCCAACGCCCGTTTTCGCACCATAACAATGCCATACTGGTAATGGCTAAAGAAATAAATTAGGGCCTCGGCAAGATTCATGCGATTGAATTCGGGCATGCGATACAACTTGCCAAAGCAGGCATGCTCAATATGCACCACAAAGTTGATATTCTCTAGCGAACAGTCAATATTGAGATTTTCCAGCGAAAACTCGTAATCTTCATTTTTAATAGGCTGCGTGCTCTCAGTAAAGTATTTGTCTCCACTTATGACAATGGTGTCCAAGAGGTGTGGACTCCAGTCCATAAGGCTATAGACGCTGGCGGCACAACAGGCTAGAACATAGCAAGCCAGATACTGACGGCCACGTGTGAGTTCATCAAAGACTGGTGCCTCCGGATGCAGATTACCCCAAAGCGACCAGAGACGTCCCTCAATTTCAATGTCGTACTTCTTGAGCTTGCTAATGGCCAGATTGCGATATTTGCCTGCCGTGTTACGACGATTGAGACGACTCCAAACTGGCAGACAGTTCTCCAGTTCCAGCCAGCCCAGTGATTCATTTGTAGCACAAATCTCATGCTCAGGCTTGCCAAAGTGCTTAGTGGAACAAGTTATGGGCACAGCCAAATCCGTCAGCAGCTGTATTATACGTGCATTAGGCGGTGCTTTCTTGTAGGACTGCACATCGACCACATAGAACTTGTACTGTGATTTCTCTTTCCAATCCGACTGAGAACAACGCTCATCTATATATTTGATCAGGCACTCGGCATCTGCAAATAATACCCAGGAGGCAGTATTGCGCTCGGGATATCGCTTTGGTACTTTCACACATTTCACTTTTTTCTTTTTGCCATCCTCATCATCCTCTTCCTCTCCTTCGTCGCCACCACCAGGTTTTTCCATAGTAGGATATGGATCAAATAAATGCAAAAACTCATCCTGAAAAATGGCATAGGTGCCATTTGGTGTAAAAATCATAAGATAGTTGCGAAGACTTAAGCATCTATTCATAGTTCTCTTTAGCAGGTTGACGCCTTGTGCCGGCGACATCTCCTTGCACGTATCGGGCCTCCACAAACCAGGTGGAGTAAATGAACGTATACGTATATCGAACTCATACTCATCGACGGTTACGTGGCGTACTACACGGTCGAATGCCGATTCTAGCTCACAAACATGCGAAGCAATTACCTTGGCATAGGTGATAACCCTATCTACGCGATAGGAGTTCCATTGACTCAATGGTCGCAAGGAGCAGCTGATTACTGCCAAAGCAGCTGCAAAGTAACAAGGTTTGATGCTCTTAAAGCTGCCTTCATCGCGACCTTCCAAGGCCATGCTGCCTTGTATCTTAAACAAGCAATCTTTTTCGCGCATACGATAACCATATAGAATAGGCCGCGGCTTGTAGTCTTTGCGCAGCTCCTTGGGCAGGTGTTTGCCCGGAAAGTGATGAATATGAGATTCTTCTTCGCCCTCCTCTCCCTCCTCTCCCTCTTCCATATCAAAATCCCCTTCTTCGCCCATGGCTTCGTCGATGCCAATGTCTTTGTATTCGGGCCGCTTACACTTACCTTTTCCTTTCTTACGTTCAATATGTTTCTGTTTTGCCAGCAAAAAGCACTGGATGCGTTCGTGCTCCTTCTTTAATTCACAATCAATAAAGCGCATTCTTTCCAAGCGCTTCTCACGCATAAATCTTTGTCGTTCCGCCGCTTCATTGTACTCCTTATCCTCATCCGTTCTGGGCCAATGCCGGAAGCGACCTTGAATCATATTATCTACAATCTTTAAAGGTGCTACTATAAAGTTAAGCACCGCGCAACCTTGTGGATTGCAGCCAAATTCAATGCGACGTATTAACGCATCCAGTTCCAAAAAACGCAACAGACAAGCAGGTCCCGAGCTAGCCTTGCGAAATCCGACCGCATTACAGGGAAAGCCAATGAACATATAAAGAAAATTGTAGCGCCTAATAATGACACACGAGAATCGCTGGCAAATTAACAACAAGCGATTGCTTTTGACTAAGACGTCCAATAAGACCTGACGCAGTGGCACCGAGTGAGAGTTTTTGATAACCTTTTTGATTTCAATGCTATAGTTATTCTCGCCAATGGCTATATCTGGCAATTTTTTGGCCAAAATACAAGCTAAAATATACTCATAATTTTGGTATACCTCGCCAAAACTGTTGGCCGATTGAAGCGCAAATTCTATTAGATCCGCGTTCCAGGTGGATAACTTATATTTGGCGGATAAGGCCAAAGCTACCAACGCTGCCAACAGCCCGCCCAGCTTGGCCATTTCCTCATCCACTTGTGGCAGTTTCGTAGTGCCCTTAATAATCCAGGCGCCATCAGGCAAAGTTTCAAAATTAGTTTTCTGCTGTAACTCGTCTTCAAGCAACACCACATGCGCCTCCGGTTCATCCTCGTCGTCGAAGTCATAGCCACGCTTGATGCCCAAACGCAAAGCACGAAGATTCTCCTTATCACTGCGTAACAAAACACGCTGTGCCTGTTTATAGAGATAGGGCCTATCTCTAATGGGCTCAGGAAAATTCTTGATTATTTCATTGATAATACAGTTGATAAGATCCTCAATCAATTCCTTTTCATCGCGTATAGGTATACGCTCTGCTTCCGGTATACTCTCAATGCTCTTCTTTTGAGCGACCTCTTTTGGCTCAGGTTCATCCGAAAAAGTAGGCAGACCCATTTGTAGCGCTGGAAATTTGTTGGTGCGTTGCGTCATAACTTGCAGCGGACGTATGCAGCCTGTGCGCATTCCGTGAATAAAGAATTTGCCACCACGTCGCATTTTTAACGCGTTCATGTACATCACACGACACAAAGAGTCAAAGGTGCTGTGAAGCTGTAAGACAGCTAGACCTTTAATGCGATAATCGTCGGGATCCACTACCAAGCCCACACGATTGCGTCGAAAGGGATCGAACACAAAGAAGAACTCCCTGTCCCGCCAAATAGCCACTACGGAATTATCAATCTGTAACAGACAAGCGGGCCACTCAGGCATGCTGAACAACTGTTGCAGCGCTGTAGTTAGTTGGGATTCGAGATAGCTGTTACAATCAGCTACATGACCGGTAATAAGAAATGGATGTTTGCGTACTGTGGCCTTAAAGGTGCCCATCAGAAACATTTCCGGTAAGTCCACCACATTCAAATGAGGCTTCTTCTTTTTCCATCGCTTACCATCCAAACGAAACTTTTTGCGTAAAGTCTTATAATAGGCCACACCGTAGCGTATAATGTCATCTATGGTCACCGGTTTCCATAGCTTTGGCAGCTCAAACTCTGAATAAATTAGCGATATTAAAGACACCACCAATGATGCATTCTTCTCGTTGCCAGACATAGGCTGCTGTAAGCCACCATTGCCAGCAGTTTTTACCGCAAAATGTTCGTTGACTGTTGCCCAAAGTTTGTGCAAGGTTGTATCCTTGGCCTTTTTTGGGGGCGGCATCTTAAGTTTGCCAAAACCAATTAGCTTTATTTCATATAGAGTAAATTCGTCTTTGGGCTCCAAGTTACTAAACTTGGTTATCAAATGCACCAAGTGCTCGTTGAAACTGGTGCTTATAAGTGAGCACTTGCCTTCCGCGAAATCACGTTGGCACAGCTGATTGCGTCCATTGGAATCAAAGATATAGAAGGAGTTTGAACAGCGTTTCCATATCAGCAGAAATAGCTTATTCGAGACAAAGATGCAAGCATTATACTTGGTAAAAAACAGCGATAAGATTTTATATAGACTTGGCTCATTCTTAAAGTAGCCTCCATAGTGTAGTTTAATATCAACCGCCGCTGGAGGTTTTCTTATTTGTGTTACTATGTCAAAATCTGTAGTCTCCGATTTATAATTGAGTTTCTTGCTAAGTTTGATAAGCTTAACGCCACGTTTTAGTATGGAATCCATTGTGGCAGCAGTCCAAAAGTCAGGACTTAAGCGAAAACTCTCCACGTAGGCTATAATGAGGCAGGCAACCTCACACGGACGATAGAAAGTTCTAAGAGAAATCATAAAACGTATTGAGCTACCTTATAAGTGAATCAACTTACCCGCTTCGATGCTCTCTTTTAGGTTCAGGATATATATTATGACCACCGAGCACAATTTTAGCCTTAAATGTCTTATCCAAATCTTTGGGTATACTATAGACGGTAAGTTCGCCGTTTTTTTCTATTTGTATTAAAAACTATAACAATTATACACAAGAAATTTTTAACATCAAACATTGAATGCTTTATACGCACCATATTGCGGCAAGGATGCAGCTATAAATTCTTGATCCAGTTCAATCTCGCGTTTCTGAAGTCCCGCGTTCCAGGTCCAAAGGTCTTGAGGGTTGCAGCCCTCAATAAGATCGAATGTGCGAAGATTTTCACAATCTAGGTCTTCTTGTATTTCACGTGGATTGTAAGATTGAAAAGGTAGCTCTTCCAATGGACCAACTTGGGTTTCATTGAGATAAATGCGACTTTTGGGGCGCTTTAACTCTAGCTGTAGTAAAAAAAAAAAATCTAAATTATATTACAAAAAAATAAAAAAGTTGGAAAACTACTATGTATCATACCATTCCATTTAGTAATACATGATAGTAATAATAAATACTACAAATAAGGAGAAGTTCAAAGTAATCGGATATTATGAGTACTATGTAGAATACAATTCTATTTAGTAATAATACATATTGAAAGTAAGGCGTTCGAAATAATCGGATATTATGAGTAATTATACCCTGCAGCTTATGGTATCGATGCATCGATATAACATCGATGTTTTGTCCAGCACAACTGTACAGGGTATCCCAGTTTGGAAACATACATGAGAAGCTGTAATATTATGGCAGGTGTTCATCGGATCAATTTATAGAACGAAAAAACGCCTTAAGGTTTCGACTTGGAAATTTTACAGGATCAGCAAAATTAAATTTCAACAATACAAACATATAGTAGACTGTCATCGCATTATTGTTCTTCATAATACAGACTTCGGTGTCATCCAAGCGCTCAGTGTTTTCGATTAGTTATCTTTGCTGGAAACCGTTTCCAAAGGCAAAAAAACAAAATAAGTTGGATATTAATGGGTTAGACGATGCAAAATTGACAATGGACCGTAAAACCGACTGACAAAGTATACGGCGATCCTCGGAGTAGCTTACAGCGCTACCTCAAGAAAGTCGATAAGCAGTTGGCCGACATTTCGAACGTCGAAGATGGTGTTTTGTTGAGTGAGTGAGAAAGTGGCCACCACACCCGGCCATTGACATCGGGAGCTACCTCGATGAGTAGCCTTTAGCTTTTAGATGCAATAGCTCCTTTGCAAGGAGCTAAACCAGGGAAGCCTTCAAAGCGTGTCCGAAATGGAAGGACAAAGCCGCTAAGAAAGCTGTTAGCAAAGCAGCTAGAGCGACAAAAGTAAAACAAACAGCAGCTTTAGCAACAAAAGTGCCAAGATGAAACCGTCGGCTAGACGCGACAATGCAAAGAAGGCTCCATCATCATCATTTGACGACGAGGACCGCGATTTTTGCATTATTTGCAAGAAGCTGTGGTCAATTCGAATGACAGCTTACAACTCCATCGAATGCAGCACGTGCCACCGGCCGGGGCGGACGATGAGTAACTAAATTTTTATTTTTCCAGAGGTGCACACAACCGGTTGTTTCTTTTTTCCTAAAAATTTACCAATTGTTTTTCTAGTAGTTAGTCATTTTAAGAAAAATTATTTACACCTAGTAAAGATTGGGGTACTCTTATTTACACTTATTTTGTCTATTTTTAGTATCAAGGTATATTGCTTTACCAATTTTATACCGTCTGGTTTTCTTAAGAGTGGAAACCCTTTTTGTCTAAGACATTCGAGGCTCGATGTTTTAAATGAAAAACTTGTTTTCCAAAGATGTCTTACAATTTACAATAACAAGTACACGCCATGGTGTTGTTTATAGCTAAAAATCGCAATTGCATAAACCACTCAAAACTAACCACAGTACACATAATATAATAGAGAAACCATAAAACCTTTCGACTGACACATGGTCATAACGACATATGGCAGCACACACACGCGCTTATATACACGCACACAACTAAACAATAGGGGCACTCGTATTACGCTTTCACTTACATTTCACTTATATACATATGTATGTATTTCCTGTGTTTTGTTTTTGTGTTGCTTGTAGTGCCATATGCCACATGACACATGGCTTTGTGCAACCAAAAACCAACAAACATTAAGTACCTTCAACTATACCGCATTAATGCGACATTTAATTTTCAAAGCTGTAAATAGCACGCATACGCCACCGAAACACACACACAGGTACCGAAACTTATGTATAAACCTTTAAATGCTACAGCACAAGCTCCAATTCTAGCCGTATAGCTAGCTGCTCTCTTGGCCAAGTTAGTAAGCAGCATTAAGTAAGCACGAAATGCCAACTAGACTTACTTGCTGCCCGTGTATGTGTGTACGAGTATATAGGTGTCTATAACATAAGCCAGTATGTGTGTGTCTCTATGGCTGGTTGAGCAGCATGGCACAAAATAAAGCACAAACAAACAGCTAGCAGTAAACAACGAACAGCGCTTAGTGCCACATCACGAATCTTATCGCAACCGCACAAAACAACAACAACAAAGGCAAAAAAAAAACAAAGAACTACACCCGAGTAGCTAGCCGAGCTGAAACGAACGTTGACACGAAGTCCACAAGTGAAGGCCAAAGCGCGGTGCGCTGCAGAGAACAAACAAGTCATCAACGGCTATGGCTATGTGGGCTATAGACATAAGCTTTGCTACCAACTAAGTGAGCAACTATGGCGCGCCAGTACTGCGCGTAGCGTGAACAGTGGAGCAAGCGCTTATGGCATAGTATAGGCAGACGAGGGGCAAAAACAATAGCAGCAGCTACAGCAACAACAACAAGACAATATCAATAAATACCAATACCAGCAACTAATACGTCAGCCCTCGCGTCAACAGCGTTGGCAAAATGTCAAAGCAGGTATGTCTTTTATACGTTTTAGCTTATGTACATATTTTAAGCCTAAGCAAATGAGACATTTTCACATAAGCACATACACAGTAGGACCATAACTTATTCGTACACCTTTCAGTCGTTAGTTTAATGCTGTATAATGAAACATATTGCTTATGGGATAAGATACAATTTTAGTGCGTGCTTATAGCTGGAGAAAGGGAGCTCTTGGATTTTGACAAAGGCTGCAATAAAATTTGATCATGACAATTTAAAATCCTTCGACTTTTTGTTTTTTAATGTGCGAGAAAATTATGACGTTCCGACTATATATGTACACATAAGCATTTTTTATTGTATTAACAATTCTTCAATAGCAAGCTCAAGCACACACACACTCTCACAAACACACTCGAAAGTCATTAGCGCTTGCTTAGCAACTGCCAACTGCCAATTGAAAAAGGAGCATCGTGTACACGTCAGCAACAGCTCATTGCTATAACAGTGGCACCAAAGAAAACCGCAATAACTTTGTATAAACGCAAACACGCAAACACACACAAACATACTAAAGCAACAGTAGCAGCTGCTCTCACGGCTGAGAGATGCTGAACTGCATAAAAGCGCAATCAAAGAGCAAAAAAAAGCCACCGAAAATTATTATGTCTAACTAATAACTACTTGCACAGGTGCAAAGTTTTCTTTACCATTTTACCAAACATTATAGCCATAATAACATTTGCACTAGCACATCTATATATTTATACATATATGTATGTATATGAACATGGCAAACAAACAATCGCAAAGCTACAAAGCGGAAAAGCAATGGCAGCAGACAGAGGCGTAGGCAATACATTGCAAAAAAAGGGCTCTGTCCTGTTTGCAATTCTTAATGCCTATGAAACCATTTGTACTGTTTGCATTGGAACCTACTACTTAGTATTTTCCTCTCAGGAGGAAATAAATATAACGTAAACTATAATAGACCACAGTAAATCTGCAAAATTTTAGTTATCCTAAAAATGATAGTTTTGTATCCCATTTTTTTAATTTTTCATTATTAATTTTGTTATGTTGTAATTTGTATTTTCTGAGTTTTATGTTTGTACAAATAAATAAAATGGTGGCCACATTTTTCATAATAATGTACGGAGGTAATTAACGTAACATTTTAACAATTTTTTTTTAGCCTTATATTAATAAGAAAGAAAGTACATTTAACGCGTTTCAGCACTATCTGCGCAGCTTTTCTTGTCTTATCTAAATTATTTTGCTTTTTGTTTTCATGAAGTAAAAACAAATTGATGATGCAATTTGTATCAGAAAAAACTTTTGTTTAGACATAATTCTTAAAAGGAAAGGAAAATACAGCACAACTGCATAAGCAGCTTTGACTGGTATCGCTAATGAATGCCTAATATTCTTGACAATTTCTGGGTACTACTATATTATTAGATTCCTTCAAAAACATGTGTTTTTTTACAATCAGAGTAACAAAAGAGTGATTGAATTGGATTTGTGCAAATAAAAACTTTTTGCCTTAAACAGGCGGAGCAACAAAATTCACGTAAAATTGGAATTGGCATTAGCGAAAGCAGTTACATGCATATGAATGTACATATGTACATACATACTTACATTTATGCAAATGCAAGCGCCTACCTTAAAGGATTCCCGCAACAAATAGGTATTATAAAATTGTTTATGTTCGGCCATCAATTTTTGCTAGATTTTTGTTTCCATGATAAGAAATTGTGCACTTCAAACGCCCATAAAATATTTATCAATACATTTTATTGTGCTTGCCTTATCACAATTGAAAGTTAATTAGTTAAAAAACGCCAACTAAAGATCTAATACATACATACATACCTACATAGATAAATTAGAAAGAAATACATACAATCCAACAAATTGATTTCTAATTATACTGATTTGTTAATTACTTCGAATAAAATGCAATTATGCAAAATCGATTATAAACAAACCAAATAAAAACACAGCCAAAACTGACGCCACTGAACTTAGTAGAACGAAAAACAAAACAAACGATACAACAAAAAAGCTAAAAACAAGAACGAAAAATATAAATAGCAACAACAAAAACATGTGAAACAAAATAAAGCGCAGCTTTTGCATAGAAACTCAAACGGTAATGCAAACACATACAAGCGCATCAACAAAAACAAACAGTTGTTTGTGTGCAGGTGTGTATGTTTGCTATACTATGTGTGCGTGCGAGTAGCAACGCCAACGGCTGCTGTTGCTCCTCGTTATAACGTTAGGTTTTTATTTTGCTTGCGCTCGGCCTTCACAGTTCGCAGCAACAAAACGCAATCGCTCACACATGCACACGCATACACACTCATACGCACGCACACATTCAAAGTTGCAGCCGAACTGAGCATAGTGAACCGCTTTTATTTCATATGGCGCCACAACAACAAAGGCAACAAACAAACAGCAAACACAAACAGTGCACAAGTGTTACTCAGCAACTAAGCACGCGTTTAATAATGTCGCCGCAGTCACAAATGTAAAAAAAAAATTGAAACAGCACACGTACCGGTAAACTCAGTGACACATGCAATAAGCAAAATATAATAATAAAGCAAATGCAATAATTGTGAGCATTTTTTTGTTGTTCTAGGTTTAACATAAAGGAGCAACAAAAAATCCACATCAGCAGCAACAACAAGCCCAACAGCCTAGAAAAGGAAAACTCGTGTCTTGCGCTACAACTTTGCCGTCTTTTTCTTTCTCGCACTGCATACTGCATAACTACAATCTGCGTTGAGAGCGCGCTACAAAGCAACAGCGCAATTGGCTTTTTGCCTCACGCTTTCATTTGGGCATCGCAGTTTGAGGACGCTGCGCAGCAAGTTTTTCGAAGCCGTAGAAAATCAAAAAGGAAAGCGTATCAAAAAAGTTTAACTGCATTTAGTGCCTGCATGTTTGTACGTAATCGAATTACATACATACATAAGTACATACAAACCTACGAATGGCAGCCATGGCAACAGCCGCAGCAGCTACAAATACAATGGTAGCAAAAACAAAGCGCATTGCTACAGCCGCCACCGTCGCCGTCAAAGGGGTAAGTAAAGCGCATAGCACATGAGCATTGGCATAGTGTGGGGATTGTGTGTTAACTTGGCCTTTAAGCTGACGCCTGGCATTTATGAGGGTTGCTGATTCGTCTTAATGCGTTTGGTTTTGACACGCGTCCACAAGCACGCACACTAACACGCTCACACACACACATCGAAAGCAACAAAAACGCGTTAAGGCAATTCTCTGCCACTTTGCACCTTTGTTTTGTGTTTGCATTTGCACACAATTTGTACGTACATATGTACATACATATGTAGATGCTGTATCGCAACATGCCCTCGTGTTGCTAATTAAAGATGAGCGCGTGCTAAGACATAAGATTATTTCCTCACCTACGCAACGAATATTTGTATATCCTTTACCATGTTGCAATAAATTTTACACAAAAAAAATATTCGGTATACAAAGCGCAACAAACGTTTCGGAAAACGAATCAATTTTTCGGTAGCTTTATGAAAAGTTTCTGATATGAGGACTGATTATGATTAACTTCCGCAAAGAGGTTTAGCCTTAGGAGCTATACGCAGCTTGCAAAAATTTCGCACGGAATGACAAACTTCATATAAAAAAAAATCCGTTTCCAAACAGTACTTGAAATAAATAGGAAAATATAATTTTATTAAAAGTACATATATTTTGAAGCTTCGGTATTTTTACGTGATTGGTTTTGTTTTCAAAAGTAGCCCAGCATTATATTTGTAAAAACGCACTCATTGGAACTGTCGTCTAACTTAGATGTTGTAGTTACAATGTATGTACATAAGACGTTGAAGCATCTCACCATGGACTTCAACACTATAGTATATTTGTAAGAAGAGCTTGGTACGCCCGTTACCCAAAAAGAACTTGCTAAGTATTTGTCGTACATGTGCTCCATGCCGCTAGCTCAGGCTCTTGAGCAGGTCTCTCATTGTTTAGCTTATTTGGACTTGAACCAGTTGGTTGTGCGCATCGGATCACGCTATCAGGTTGTGGGATTTTCGCAGGAAATAAATCCGAATGAGCGCGTTGATTCACATTCTGTCGAGCATCATCAAGGCGCTGATCGGGAAAAGCATAATAAAGAATACGCCTTGTTCTTGTTAAAAATAATAATAATGAGCTTCTTGACGAAATGGCAGTTAATTTGAATTGACGCATAGGATAATTACACAAGTTATTTGGGATTTTTTTTTTATAAGTGTCATTCCGTGCGAAATTTTGGCATGCTGCGTATAGGTCTTTACACAAGAAAATTTGATTGATATAATAAAACTAGGTCTACGCAAGGCTTTTTTCTTTATTAGCTACCTTTAACCACCTCGTTTTTAATTAAATCTACGGATAATTTGTCATACATGACTCAATGTTTCCCAAATTGGCCTCAATTCATCAAGGTGAAAAGTACAAAGTTCTTGTTCTCGCCAAGTCCTAATAGCAGCCCTTTTAAAATTTTTACTGTACTACACTTTGACACAGGACGAAAAACTGAATTAAACCAACTTAAAAAATAATTATAATATAATAAATGTAACTGCCAAAAAAAAAATGATGTAGGATCTTCTTCATTCAAAATTAAAAAATTGTTTTTTTTGTATATCTTGACAGACAAACAAAACTCGTCGCAATGAGCGTAACATTTTGACGTTTTATGAAAAAATAGCCGTTATACGCTACTACGACGAGACGAATATTTCGCGTAATAGTCTGGCCAAAATGTTTCACTGCTGTGCGACCCAAATTCGACGCATTCTGGAAAAGAAAAGCGAGTTGCTGCAACAGCTAGCCACACTAAGCGAAACGGATGCCTCCATTATAATAGAAGAGATGACACGCAAGCGTCGCAAGTTCGAGATGAGTGCCATTGGTTTTCTGCTCCATGAGTGGGTACAACGTAGTCGGCAGTTACGTTTGGCAACAAGCATACGAAATTCGACGTTGAAGCAGACGTCACTTAGAATGGCCGCTGTGCTTAATTTACCCGCATTTCGTCCTTCCTATCGTTGGCTTAATCGATTTCGTAGCAAGTACAAATATAATGATGAAGATCTGGGCTATATGGGTGAGGGTGCTGTACAAGGAATACTGCCCGTGGAGGACATTATTGTGGAGTTTAAAAATGCACTGCCCAATTTTATGCAAAAAGAAATTGCTCACATGGGCGTGGGTAATAAAGAACAGGCAGCAATGCCAGTTTTGACTGATTTGGTAAACCTATCCAGCGAGAACAGTGAAAACTCTGACGGTGAGGATACAGCAGTAGAGCAGCTGCAGGAGAATGATGATTTCGATGATGATGTAGTTGAAGTCGTCACCTGCGAGCCTAGCACCTTGTCTTTATCAGAAACACTACTGGAGCCAGAAGTAGACACTGTTACCTTGGATAACAACATTTTTATGAATGCAGGCACCTGCACTTTACTCAACAGCGTATTCCCTCATCTGGCTGTTATACATCAATTCGCCTTAATGAACTCAGATGTGCAGGCACTGGAGTTGATCTCACAGCTGGGCGTGCACATGCAACAGCAAGCTACATCGGGTTCCTATCGGACACTTACATTGGCGTCGAATGCTGAGCCAAATACTGGTCCAGATCCATTGCCCCCAGGGAGCATTTTTGCCGACATCGATGATATCGAATTGATAGAGTAGTCATTTTTAACTTCTATGCAAACATAGTTGCGGCCTGCATCAAACAATATACACCTAATTCTGTTTTTACACGGTCTTTTTTTACACGGTTTTGATTTAACACGGTTTGAAAATACAAAATTTAAAATTTTTGTACACGATTTTATTCCATTTAGCACGATTCAAAATAACACAAGACAAATAATTTTTTTTTACCTTAAAAATTGAACAACCTTTTCTTTTTGTTAACAACATAGCTGTTTTACATACATACATCATTGTTTTTTGTTCCTGAACATGTCATACATTTAATTTACAATACATACTTTTTTACACGGTGTTTTATGGAACCAATCTACCGTGTAAAAACAGAATTAGTGTAATGGAAAAAAACTGCCTCGAGACAACTATAATTTTTTTGTGCTACGATTTCTGTATTATTTATGAGTTATTACGAAAATAAAAAATTAAATTTTATTTCTGATCTCTTAAAAAACGTGCACAGCTGGCTAAAAGATTGCAAGCTGCAGTGGATGGTGTTGTAACATAACAACACATTGAAGGACCTCAATGTTAGCCACAACCAAAAAAATGTACTTACCATGCGCTTATCCGGTATAATGATCATATCCGAGCTGCACTCAACGCTAGCTGGCTGCGGCTTGACTTCGGCATCCTCCTCACCAGCCATTGGTTCAGCTTCTTCCTCTTCTTCGTGCATGTCCATGGGACTGTTGAGCACGACCAGATCCTTGCCCTTGTCTGCCTGCATAATTCGCGCATCATGCTCCACCAAGCCGAATCCCTTTTTAGCCAACAGCAAACGTTCCCGCATCTCTGCATGCAATTTCAGCTCTTCGGGCGTTCGTTGTGGCAGAACGCACATAGTGTACTCATCAAAAAGTGCACATCGTTTTTTGATAGGTCGCGCAAAACGAGATTCTTCTGCCTTTTTATGTAAACGACGCAGTTCATCCTCGATAGTCAGCACATGGGAAATTGTGGAATTGGCTGGTTTTTCGCAAAGACGACTGCGTGGCGGACAGCCGTCTGTTTGCCATTGGTCGGTAATGCTCTCACCCATAAAGGTACGCACCTCATAGGGATTTGCAGAGGGACTGTCCTCCGCATTAACCTCTATAAATTTTTTTAGCATTTTGATTAAATACAATAGCACGAAAAATTTTACACGTTTGAAAAAATTCACAAAAAATTTTGTTGCGCAGCAAAAATAAATAAATTTTTATTTTATTAAACGCACGAATAGTTTTGTATTCGGGCAGAAGGAAAACTGAATGATTTACTTGAAATTCCAGACATGTTAAAAAAAATAGCCTACTGCAATTTTTGTTGTAAACTATCTTAAATTCAACATATTTTATTCGCCATCTTTAACTAATACAATAACCTGAGGTTTTTAAAACACAAACAATAAAATTAGGAGGTTAAACCATCTGGGTGCTAGGCATGCCAGCTCCCGCCAGCTACTTCGCTTAATTTCTAAGAATTTGAGAGTACTACTGTCTGCCTGACTCCAAAATGTTCTTTACCAACTATGTTAACGCAGTTTTTAGGGAATCTTCTAGGCAATGCGGTGTGCATTTTTTCCGAAGTTTCCAACTTACTTATGTATACAACAAATTTTGTATCCACGGATGGGCAAGAAAAAAACGAAGGTATATGGCGAGTTTTAATTAGCTACATACAATGGTTTTTGAGTAATTGGTAAAAAACTCTTAATTTCATCTGCCTTTCGTGCCTTGATCTATTGTCTTACCGAAGTAAATCAGTGTAAGTCCATCTGGGGCATAGCATTCACCGGCACCATGTCATCTAACTTCTGATAGACCTAGAATCGATAGTTTATAATTAATAAATTCTTTGCAGACTTGCGCCAAACGGAAGGGATCCAGAAGTGTCCGAACGTTCCAAACTCCAAATCTTGTCCTTAACTTCATGCCAAAGGACATTATCACTTATTATTTACATATTTATTACTATTAATTAGTTATTTGTATTTTTGTAATAGAGGTGTCACCAAGGGGGATATGGAGGCCATGGTTTTATCTAATCCACCTTAAACTTGGCATATGGCGACCACCAAGTGTGGAAAATTTGTTGTTTTATTTGTTTAGGTGCTATGCTTATACTTGGTACCGCGCAGCCCAAGCCGAAAAAGCTTAATAGTTTAAATTTTGAATGCAAAGAAAAAAAAAAAAAAAAAAAAACTTAGATTTTGATGCTAGGGGTATCTACATGAACATAGTTTTAATGCTGTATTTAAAATTGTTTGATCATTTAATAAGACGGTAAAATTTAGTGTCATTCATGGTCCACATTTTTGATGCTTTTTATATCATTTATAGTATCGTAAATTGGTGGTTTCACTTTTAGAGTAGCCCACTGAATGAAACCTATGGTTAACGAGAGTTCGATCCTTGATTTTTATGCATTGACCGAAGCAAATGCAAAAGCAAGCAAGGCGTGGCGGCATTAATGGAGGCGGTCTCCCTGCCTTGTCCTGCAAGGCGTGATGGCGTCGAGGCAGGCGGCGAAATATTATAGAGCTGCCGGCATCGGCACATGCCGCTGAGATCGAAGCCATTGAAATAATTAAACGAAAAATCCAAACGTTGCGGGACAAGTTAAAGGATTGGGAGGCAACCCAGCGTGGGCCTTCCAATTCACGAGACTGTCGTAGAGCGCCTAGAGCCGTTCTACAAGAGGTGAACGCAAATGATCCTGATTTGGGTCCACTAGATCCGTTTAGTTCAGCCACGCAACGGATAAGTGAATTAGAGGTGGAACCAGCGAATCTGGACTTGAATCATCAGTTAAGCACAACGTCAAAGCAGACCAACCGCAATATCTGACAACCATTTATCACTAATTGGGGTTCAAGGTATGTGCATGCGTCTCTAAAAGCTTCTCCATACAAATGTCAACCTCGGCCTTCACGCGGCGTGTCCTGTTTTATACATATGAGGCAATGGCGACCGAGCGTTCAGCGGGATTACTGTTCCATTCCATCTGGTTCTCGGGGGAAATACCTAGCTCCATTAACGTGCTTTGGGCAAGTTCGGAGGCCTAGAGCGTATAGTCTTTTATTTTATTTAAGATAGCAGCCCTACCATCGAACTAGGATGCTTCGGTCCAATCAGCCGTCGCGTCTGAAATTCAAAAGTATCTACAAGAATACAAGCCTTGGAACGGAATGAAAACCTGATGACGAAACTTCGCAATGTTAAACGGACAAGATTTGGATAATGGAATGTGCGCACGCTTTTTAAAGCTGGAAAATTTGCTCAGCTCTTTGCTAATTGTGAAAGGCAATTTTGAGACTTGCTGGGAGTATGTGAAGTTCGGTGGAATGGCAGCGGTGAAGTATGCAATAATAGAGGTGGCAAGTTTTTGTTCTCTGGCATGCCAGGCGATGGCGATGCACATATCAGAGGCGTCGGTATCTACCTTAGCAAACGTCTTAAAAATACATTGAAGTCTTGGAAGGCTGTATCTGAGCGTATTATTTCTGTACGTCTCAGAGCCAAAAACCAAAATGTAACAGTAGTACAATGTTATGCACCTACCGAAGATGCTGAAGATGTAGAAAAAGACCGATTTTACAGCATCCTTGAGAAGACACTACAAAGTGTAAGGGCACCTGCAACGAAAACGGCGAGCTCTTTTAGAGCTATGTCTGAACAATGATTTAAAAATTGGTGGCTCAATGTTTCCCCATAAGAGGAATCACAAAATCACTTGGCAATCGCCAAATGGTGTCACAACAGCACAAATAGATCACATATGTATATCCTGTAAATGGGCAAATTTGTTACAAGATGTTGGGAACAAATGTAGCGCCGAAATCGGTAGTGACCATTACCTAGTGATAGCTGAAATTAGCTTACGGTGGTGCTTGAAAAATCGCCGGCAGCATACCCGTCGACGCAATTTTGATGTAGCAAAACTTCAGTGTAATACCACC